>JAMBLF010000931.1:0-167139 GCA_030578115.1 Leucoptera coffeella | reverse complement strand
ACAAGTGTGGATTATATTGATGAGCTGATGGAAGTAAATATTAATTCTAACGACACCTGAACGCTTATTCGTGAGGTCCCGGGTTCGATTCCCGGTGGAGGCAGAGTTGAGAACTACGCTTTTTTACTGCTTTCCAGTCTGGTCGTTGATTATATAATAATATGCTATATATGTATTTATCTATATATAATATGTATACATTTCTTAAAATATACGTTGACTAGTACCCTTAACACAAGTCTTAAATGTATTTACCAAGGGGCTAGTTCAATTGGTGTAATAATGTCCAAATATTATTATTTATTTATTTAAACCGATAATTTGTATAATATTAATTGGTTTCGTGTTAGGTCGGACGTAAAAGGAATGCTAACTAGCTGCCGCGTTCAATGGAATATATTGGGCGATGGACTAGCAACCTGTCACCAATGTTTTATTATGACAACGAAGCCTCAATATTTATGTTATAAAGTGACCTATAAGTTGTAGATATGATTCTTCCTATAAATATGTTTGCTATGCATGCATTTATGGGAAAAAAATATGAATAAGTAAACTATATTTCTTAAGTCATCTGTTCAATACAGTATCCATTTCGTATTGAACTGACATTTCGAATCGACGCACTTGTCTATTGTTGAGGAATAGTCTCCGTTTATTAGAAACCTCTGAAAATGGCAACCTCTCTGCAACATGACGAACTGTAGCACGAGTTTCCACTAAGCAGCCAGAACAGCTGCTTAATGCACAAGCTCCGACAAAACTAAATCAGTAGCAAAGACGCCCTAAACATGCTTTATTAGGAAAGTGCATGTAACTTCATATACTACATTCGGTGTTATACACTTCGAATTTCATGAAGAGGCAGTGCATAAGTTTCATAACTAGGTTAATAGACTTACATACGTTTCAAGACTATTCCTTTGCGATGTAACGGTCGACTCTAACAGCCCTTGCATTAGAAGAGGTTTATGTGTCCGGTATAGAATGGAGTAAGTGTATAAATAAATGTTCGAAGTATGTAATATAAGAGGACAAGAAAACATTATTTTCCAAGTAAAATAATGTTTCAGTCTAGAAAACGAATCAACAAGCACATGTTACTAGCATTTGATCTGTTTCTACAGTGTAATCATATCTAAGTATATTTATTGTTAATGACAAAAAAAAATGAAAATAACTGCACTTAAATTCTTCCTGATTAATAACTGACGGGACTTATCGCGTGAGTTTTTATATAATAAAGTTACCTTTATTAACCAGACGTTTCGGCTACGTTGCAGCAGCAATGGTCACGGGCAGACTCAAATTGTTCCACCAATACACCGCTTAAGGGCTTCTTTCTCTTAGTAAAATATTATTTAGACTCAATTGTTACTCCTTTTAGTTTAAGTTCATATAATAAATAGTTGAAAGTAATATCAACTGAGTAGTAATTAGAGCTTCTTATTGAAGATGATACCTTGTTGCTACGAGCGACGGTCGATGCGAGAGGCGCCTTGAGCCACGCGATCCTAATTGGTAGCTCCTTGAACCTTGCATTTCTTTCAAAAGCATCTTATGTAAGGTAAATAGTATATTATTAAACAATTTTAAAATGGATAAAATGTGTATACTATTGGTACTGCCTTATAAGGGGTTAATATGGAAAATACACTCAATGTAATAGTAAATAACTAGCTATTTTTTTACTATATATCTGTCAATGGACAATATTTTTTAGGTTAATAGAATCTACTAGACGTTTTGGAAGCGAACTGTCGCCATTATTTGTTATAAATGCCATCACGCCTTCCAGAATTTTGCTAGTGACCGCAGATATATAACTCCAACATTCTGTCCACAACAAAGGTGATTTAGATACGTAAATATAAAATATTATGTACCTTTCTCTATATTCGTTCCCTCCTATTGATTTTACCATCAGATCCGCTCTCTGCGTTAAGTTGCCGGTAATAAATCATCCACTGCGTAAAGCGATGCTTACATCTTTTGCCAAATCCGACAAACAACCGTCAAATGCTACGTTTCAGATCCTGAATGAATCTTTAAGCATATTTTTAGGCTTCTTTTATACGTTATTAATGCTCTGTAAACAGTTTCATAAGCTTGCGTAGCTATTAATAAACATTTGTTTATAAACAAGCTTCCTCAGTATTTTTACTTTACAGGCAGGAACTTTAGGTTTCAATATCAGTACTTTTTGTATCAGTCAATGAACTAGAATTCGAATGATTCTTTTGTGTGTACATTACAGTACGGAGTACGGTACATTAAAATTACAGTTCGCTGTAACATAGATAAACAGGGGCCCGATTCCACTAATGGGTCTCGCAAAATATCAATTCAATATCAGATCAGTTATAGTATGAAGTTTGTAGTGGATAAGCAAAAGTGTCCAATTTCGGTTTAAAAATGTAGAAATTTTTCACTTTTGCCAATCCATTACCAACTTCACACTTTTACTGATCTGATATTTTGCAAAAAGCATTAGTGGAATTAAGGTTCTGTTTATCTATGTTACAGCAAACTGTGAATGAAATATCTCGTACACCGTACTGCACGTAAAAAAAGTAAATAACATGTATGTATTCAAACATAGGAGAACCATATAATATGAGTTTTGACGACCTTAACTACCTGAACGTACCGTGATGTCCCAAGTTATCGGTGGAGGCAGTGTTAAGAACTACGTTTCTTGTCCGTCTGTAAATTGATTACATATGCTATTATATATCTTCGTATTTACCAAGGGGTTAAATTAATTCGTTTAATAGTATCTTACGTTATGCTATTATTATTAGTTCTTGGAGAAAGTTTTATGAAGGTAATATCTCGTCAAAATTTTAAGTGAATTTAAATTCGCAATAATTGTATGTATATACCACTTCAACATGGCGCCATTGAATTGGAAAAAACGCGGGCTATTACCCCATCGAGTGCAGATCCATTGGATGGATGCATCGCACCTCGACTCATCCCCATTCAGCCACGCGAACCTATTTCTCGAACGCTTTAATGCGAGTGCAAGCGAATTTTTCTTTAAATTCTGCGCCTGGGTATTACTGAAAATATGTTATCGTATAATACGGGTGTAATGTGTATTCTTATAATGTAAATTTATAATATAACTTTATATCTTGTTGTTTTAGCTGCTGCTTTATTTTTATAGGGGTCTAAACTGTTCAGTGGCCAGTCCCAGCCACTAGTATAGGATGATTGCTTGACGTACTAACTTTAACTTTGTTATGACATAGGCAAATCAATTCAAGGCGGTTAGTTTCTTATATAAAGTATAACTATTGTTCGAAAGAGGAATTTATTGAATCTGTCGCTAATATTCCATATATTGGAACACATACCCAATCTGATAAGTAACGAAGGAGATGTTCGAGGTTCTATCTCACCTGAAAGAGATTAAAAACGTGGCTATGTATGTTTTTATCAGTTCAAATGGAGCATGTTTCGTTTGATTTCATGAGCGACTGATGTGAGACTTACGATGGATGGGCCCATTAATCCTCTGAGCACGGGCTTAAGCCTTTTGCGATAGCTTCGTCTGCCACCTGATTTATTTGCTTTTCCTTTTTATTCTAGTAAGTAAAAGAGGTTCTATGTTTTCATAAACTGTTTTCACATCCCGCTGTATCGACACAGTATTCTTAGCCTTTCTTACAGAATTAGTTAATTAAGTTAAAGATTAATAGTAGATGTAGAGTACCCGCCACATAAGGTGGCAGTAGCTAAACTTGGAACTAAATTTGACGTTTCCGCCATTGCGTGTTATTTTGTATGAAAGGTAAATTTAGTATTACCAGCGTTGTGTTTTTTGCCCACTCTTTGTAATTTTTATGTTTGTTAAGGGTGATTATAATAAATTGATTTCTGGAGTTTCTTGTTAGTTCTTCTCCAAGGGTCTCCGCTGAACTTCTTCTTCTCAATCGTTACGCTCTTATCAGAGCGGTCGTGGTCTTCATGACGTGGCATCTTGAGCAGCCGAAATGGTTGGTGAACTAACCTCGGTAAAAATATGTAAAGACAATGCTCAGTGCCATGTTTGAAATAGTTTTTTTACATACATACATACACATCACGCCTGATTCCCTGTAGAGGGGTAGGCAGAGATCACGGATCCCCATTTGTCCCGATCCTGACAGACCACTTTCGCTTCATTGACATTCATACATTCTCTAATACACTCTCGGCGGTTATAGGTACTCCTAACGTCACCTTTTTTCAATATAGCGTCTATCTGACTGTTACATATATGTCTTATTAGGCCGGCCCCTACGTAACCGCCCTTCCACTTCACTCATATATATTCCTTTTGTCAATATATAGTTTTTTTAATTTGTACTTAGATCATAAAATAACTTTCAAAGAGAGCTTATGATAGGGCCTATTTTGAATAAAAATATTTTGACTTTTGACTTTGGTATATTAATTTGTTTTATTTGAGTTTATAGCTCTGCAACCAAAGATCGTTACAAATGAAACCTCAATATAATGTATCGAGCCGTATGGCACAGTGAGTGCTAGTTTTGGCGTGTTTACTGGCAACACTGGATTACGCGACTGTGGCGACGCCTCCAACTGCCACCTTATGTGGCGGGTACTATATATCACTACGACATACGTATAAATAACGATTGTGGTTTGCGGTTGTCAGAAGGTTATTTGTGAGGTTCTAGACAAACGAGGATCTGATATCTTTAGCTATTCCGCTGTAGGAAAGTTACATTTTGTTCTATGAAGTATGCGTTCGTAGTATCTAAATTTCTTTGTTTATTTACGCAAATTAAGGATTTCTGTTTTTGATTAAAACGTATTCATTGATCATTCGTTACTAAGAATTTTCCTACTATTTGTTTTATATAGCAATATCATGTAACCTCAAATGGGCTGATTCATTTAGTACATAAACCCTTTGTACCAAACCTTGATAACTCCTCTTGAAATATTTGATGTTATCAAACAATTGACTACGATCGGTTGCAGGCTTTGTTTCAAGATGAATTCAAATCACACTGAAAGAACCACATATGAAAGAAATATTAATTATTAATATTTTTAATAGTTCAGTGTTAACCTATCAATAATAACTTTACATCCTAGATGATTGCATATAGAAATACTAATAACTTCTGCTATATGATATGAAGTGGTTTGCTAAGTTCAGATCTCTACATAATTCTCACAGGAAGTAGCACATTACATGTTTGTATATTACTTTACAATTTGTTTAAGCACATTATTTCTAAGTGATTTTACATACATTTTAACAACCTGTCCAAGAATGACAGACGTGATTTCATTTATATTTCGTATTAATTAATACAACGGAAGCGACGGCGACGGTTCAGAGAATGTACAGTAAATTGAAAGCTACAGAAGTTCCAATAATGTCTGAACGGCACCCAAGGCGACATCCTACCGACCGATCGGTCGTCTTTGCTAATTAGCTTTTTCGATTGAACAAAAAGCAAAAGTTCATTAGAAATGTTCGATGATCCCTAGTTGATTGAAGAGCTGCCCCAAAGTTAAAACGAAAATTTCCAAATTGGATGTTTTATTTCAGTTTGTTTTAAATTGGACAATCGTTCTCAAAAATCTTGTAATGAAAGGTTGTATGAAAATAAATTTCTAATTCACTTTTTTTGGTAATTACAAAAGTGTCTTCAAATTTATTTGACTTATTACCTTGATTGAAAATGACTGTACTAATATAACTATAATAATAGTTTGAAAAATAATTTACAGTTTGTTTTTAGAGATGGAGACACGAGTCTCTGGGTTTTTATTTAATAAATATCTGCTATATAATAATATAAATAAAGTTTGAGTTGTGAAAAACCTTCATGAATACAGTTGTAATGAATTAACCTCAGATGGGTATGTTGGTATGTTATTTATTATTAATAAAAGAGACATATTGTGAAGAAGTGTCTTTATTAGAATTATTTACTTATATCTACATTGTATTGAGTAGTACAGGACAAACCATACAAACACAGGTCGAGTTTAGTACTATTAGTTCATGATATTTACAAATGAAACGTAATGAAGTTATGGCGTTTCGGCCGATAGATTTCGGGCGTGGCGCTATCTTGCCTTGGCGAGGGGCGAGCGCTCGGTCTCTGGGCTGCAACCTAGGGCGCCACCTGCCGACATACATGCTCCGTATTAAAATTTTAAGAAAATTATATTATAAGATGGATACCTGAAGCTCTGACTATCTTGCGAAGATTAATGGTTGTCAACGCGTCTGATTGTCTTGTCTTTTATTTTAGTACCGTGCTGCAAGGACGTTAAAAGTTTCAATGCATGCTGAAAATTACCTATGAGATTTTATGTGTCCCAGTTTCAATCTTATTTATTAAATAAACTAAGAAATGGACTAACTAGTAATAATGTTTTATCTTAATATGTATTATAGAAATATAATGTACGCTTAGTGGACAGAAATACATTATTTACACACACACACACATATATAAACGTATATATGTTTAGAATTTTCTTACGAATATCTTACTTACAGATTCAGAAACATCCTAAATTGCATAATATATTGTTGTTGCATCCTTTTCGTCGAAGAAAAAACTAAGACTCACCTACAGGCGAATGGCATCCACGGCGGCGAGACCGCGCGGTGCGGCCGGGCTGCCTCCTCCGCACGAGAAGCACCAGCAACGTCACCAGATTGAGCAGCAGAGCACCGCCCACCGCCGCCGCACACGCCCACGCCCACGACGGGTACCCACGTGGTAATACCGGGGCAGATGAGTCCATTACCGCTTCACTCGGGGCGACACTACTGCTTGCCTCCACCGACTCACATCCGTTGCTCTCCAGTTGCGCGCCTGTAAGCGGTTCCTCTTCTGCAGTAGCTTCCTCGGTGTCAAGAGGCCCCATTCCCTCGGGTGCCAGCTCTCCTGCGAACTCCTCCCCAGGAGCGAACTGGTGGTGCGGAAGGGGGGCGCCCCCGCGGTGCAGCTGCGGGATCAGGTGAAGCCACAGCGCCATCTTGTGCCCGCGGAAGTGGCTGCGTACTCGCAGACGGCTGCCTGTGCATACGTCATGCAATATAAGGTAAGCACCAAGGTAAGGGGGTTTGTTATGAGCCTAAAGTACTGGTTATTGAAATTACAAGAAGTTGAGCTCTGTACATTTTGTTGTTTGGATTACGGTTATTGTTTTGAACAGTAATAGGTGTGATTACTTGGTACACATAACGTTCATTCCATGAGCGAGTGCTGGTCAAGATGTAAAATTGTAGATAAGACACAGATAAGTAGTAGTAAGAAATTAAATCACTTGTAGTCATCTAGCACGGGATAGCTAGTCCCCTACTATATAGTCCCCGTGTCCCGTCTTAGTTTAGGACGAAAATGAAAACCATCGTTGTACCGTTCTTCCCGGCATGTCGTAGGAGGCGACTCAGGGACTAGGCAATAGGATAGCAACCTATCACCAATTATCCATATGGCATCAACAATATAAGTGCTATACTGACACACGAAGATTTTTTCATGTCTCCAAGGTTTAGTTCACCCCGAAAGGGATTAAAGAACGTGAATGTACGTGTTTATATATCATACAGTTAATATATTGTATGTCTACTGCAATGAAATGAATTCAAGTCAAGAAAAACACAAAGTGGTTCAAGGATCTTACCCAGACTGACATAATGCTGAGAAGAGAGTTCGAAGCGCGGCCAGAGTGTTCCGGGGTCACCGCGTGCAAATGCCCCCAGCAGGGCGAGCGCGTTCTCGGCCACGAGCGCCTCCGCACGAGACACGTTGCTTAGCAACGGCGCACCCGAGAAGTAGTAGAGCGTATCCTGCGGCAGGCTGCCGAGGCGCAGCAGTGAGCGCGGCGGGTGATGCGCCAGGTGCGCCACGTGAGTGCGGGCGCCGCGCGACGCGTGCAGACGGGCCTCGAGCAGAGCGCCCGCCGCGCCGCAGCCATCGCTCAGCGCGTCCAGGGTCGCGTCACGGACCGACACCGGGTGCTGGATGGGCTTCTCCCAATCCGTGTACTCGTTCCGGATTGCCGCGAAAATCTCGCTGCGGTGGAAACGGTACGAGTTCTGCACGAAAGTGCGGAGCACGCGCAGCCTCTCTTCCTCCTCGAAGCCGTGTGTCAACTCCTCTTCGGAGAAGAAGCGCGCTCCCTCGGCGCTCGCCACCACCACTGCCAGGGCCACGCTCGCGAACGAGTCACTGCGGCGGAATGCAGTAAGAGCAGGCGAGGGCGGCCGCGGTGCCCACTCGGCGGAGAAACGCGCGCGCGGTCCCTGTAGAGCCACCAGTGCCTCGAACGGACGCTCCTCGACGCAGCGCAGCAGCCAGTTGGGCTCACCCCTGTCGCAGTGCAGCTGCTGAGCCACGAACTCCCTGGCACGGGCTGCATCCGGCATGAGCGCGCTCACGTGCAGAGGGCCTCCACTCAGCAGCAACGCGCCCGCCACCACCCCTTTTAGAGAGGGCAGGAGCAGCGCAGTGCAAGCGAGTGTCGCCGCCTCCGCGTGGCCCACCAATGTCACTCGCTGCGGATCACCGCCAAATGGCGCAGCGTTCGCGCGGACCCAGTGCAAGGCGGCCTCAACGTCGAGCACTGCGGCGCCGCCGGCCACCGTGGCCGCGTCACCTACGTCGCCGCTTGTGAGGAACCCGAGGGCGCCTTCACGGGTGCTCACCCGCATCACCAACAAGTGCGAGTGCGCCGCCAGGGCTGTGAGGTCCACGTCGGGCGCACCGATCCAAACGAGAACCGGGTAGGGCGCGTCGGCACCGCGGGCGCCGCTACCGGGCACTAGGATGTCGAGGAAGAGACAGTCTTCGCTCTGGCGGCAGGAGGGAGCCGCACGGTCTGCGAGCCTCGTGCCAGGCCAGGGCTCCGGCGGGAGGGGTGGGCGCAAGCGGGGCGGCCGCGCGGCATACGGCACTCCCAGAAACAGCTCGACGGGCTCGAGGCGCGAGGAGGGCGGCACGGCGATGACGCCGCGTAGGGCGCCGCCCGCCGAGTGCACGATGCGCGCGCTGTAGCGAGGCCCCGCCAGCGCCGCGCCCCACAGCGCCACGGCCGCCCACAGCAGCGCCAGCGCCTCGCCCATGCGCCATCACCGCCCGCCACCTGCCGACGCAACGGGACACTACTAGTCAAGGTGGAGTGAACTTGCCTGAAAAATCTAGTTTTTTAAATTTTTTCAGGATTATAAAAGTAAACTGAGTTATTCTCTTATCAGTCATATTCAGCGCTGATCGAAGATGTCATAGTTATCAATAATAAATAGGTATACTATATTTAATTTTTTAATGTTGAATTTACAAGACTTGGTATTTTGGTGGCATAGATATTCAGTCCAGCTACAGTCCTAACACTTAAGTTCAACTTTATTTGCTGGTTTCTTCTTAATGGAAAATTTTATAAGGCTCGGACTATATCAATCTGCGAACGGTATATTACAATATAAACCATTTAACCGTTTCGATACGGGGCGATTCTAACTAATCATAAACAGTGTCAAATAACCAACACCTCTAGAGACTTCTATTTTTGGCTAATAGACTATTCAATACATTAGATATTACTAACTATTGTAGTTATATTAAAGTGACAATAAATTCCTTGGAACTTATTTCCTTCACAATATGACGTCTGAATGTGAGTATATTTGTGCTACTTATTAAACTTACCTAACTGAGGACATACCGTACGCATAAGCCAGAAATCGTAAATAGTATCGTCAAGACTGTGTATGCTATTTACAATCAAGATCATGCTTACTCATGTGTTATCCAACAATATTTCACGTCAACTATGTATGTTATACTATTTTCCCTCCTTACTTTACTAAAAACACATAGTTACATTTGATAAAGTAGACGTCCTATTTTATGTAGTCTATTACGATAATAGGGGTGATTTTTCAACGAATTCCTATTTGATTTATCATACCATCATACACGGTCGTTGTTCCAGTAAATCTTATATATAAATAATAAATGTAGGAATGGAATACTTTGTTTTTACTAATATTTATTTAAATTTTTATTTTAATTGTTAATAATATTTTTAATAATACTTTGTTTCTAAATATATGTGTAAGCGAACGAAATTAAACATTTTTATTTCTGATCGACCACATTTTATTTTTGCAATGAGTGCTTACTACTTTCCTTCTTAAAAGTGTAAAAATTGGTCTCCGAATTTTGGTAATAGGCGTGCTAAAGAACAAATTTTTAGCACGCCTATGCGTTCACGTTCTTTCATCTTGCTTCTTTATTTGAGCGCAACATCAATACGAGGAATGCATGAAATTAAAAAATTTTTTCGTATTTCATATAATTATCTTTAAGAGTCAATGCAAAATATATATTAGGTATCAGCCAAGCTCGGTGAAGTTCAATAAGTTTAGCAAAGCACAGTTGTTAGCTTTACTTTACTGCTAATTTGGGTTATGGATTGTTTTAGTAAAGATGTTTTTGTTTTTTTAAGTATTTATTTCATAATGCTCTAACTACGAGAGAAAACATTGTGAGGAAACCTACCCATTCCTAGCAACAGGTCATGAGTAAAAATTCAAAATAGCGACACGTTTCATCACCATTTCCATTACATTCCGAATATCTTTTAATAAGTAGGTTTGAGGTGAATATATAATCAATTGCAGAAATGGCAAAGCAAATTTTTAACCCCGCGGAGAACCGGCGAGAAGGAATATCATTAGTGATTTTTGTAACATTTACATAATTAATACCGACTTTTTATTTCCTCATCAGTTTGTTTAATTAAAAATATGTAACTAACTATTAATTTCGAGCGGGGCTCACTGTTTAATGAACGGAGAAAGTAAGAAAAACAAAGCATTTTTATTTATAAATGCCTGTAAAGTATTTGGACAAAGACAATATCAGTTCTTTGATAAATAATAACGGTTTATGTATGTCGTTAGAGGCTTTTCATAGATTTAAGCGCAGTTGAAGTATTGTTTCCTATTTATGCTACATTCATACAGGCATACACATCACGCACATTTTTCTACAGAAGGGTAGGCTGAGATCACGGGTGGCCCTTTTATTTGCGTTTGTTATGCGCTAATAGGTATATTTGTATTGATCTATTTACTTGAAACGTATAGGTATTTGAATAAGGATTTTTTCTTAGAATATGTTTTCTAGTTTGACCTATATCTTAGCAAGGGACCACGTTTATGACCAAGTTAGAACAAATTATTTGTTAATTTACGTAAAAATACTAATTAATTACTTAGTTTTATCATTATTAAAGTTTTATATGCACGAACTCGTAACAATGCTTTCCAGAAAAATGTTTGAGCGGTCATCGTCATCACAAGCAAGTTTTTGAGCCTAGTTTAACTAGATATCATGTGTACAAAGTAGCATGAGACTAGTGCTCTTTACAAATACTAGATAGGTGGCTATAGTGTTGCTAATACAAAGAATGTGTAGGCTTCCCGACAATGGCTTCCCTTACCGATATTTTAAGCATTACTGTATTAAAATACTACTGTAAACTGTCATTATTGTCGTTTATAAATCAATATTTGTTAATTATATTATGATGTTATTTAATAACATCACACTTATCCCTAGCTAGTTAGGGACGAAAAAATAATCTCTAGCTCATGCTTTTTCCGGCAGGTCGTTGGAGGCGATTAAGGAATATGAGGTAAATGCCATAATGGTCGATGGGCTAGCAACCTATCACCTATGTTTCATAGAAATTCAATCACAACCCCAATACAACTGCTGTGTGCAGGGAGATTTTATGTGTATGTGGTTCTGCCCACCCGGAATTTGGGTTTTAAAGTGCGTGTATGTATGTATATTTACTCTATGATAAGTATATTGAGTTTAACGTCTTTATAGACGACCATTGCGTGATTTAACTTAATGAAATCTCTGTAAGTACATCAATTGTGGTCAGTCCGAGACGAGTCGCACTAAACGGAAAAGGATGCTCACTTGTGCGCCTAAATGGCATCGAGTAACATTCCCACGCACCTCCCAGGTGTAAACGCGGCACTGCACTCCAATACGCGGCGCCAAATCTCCGGCGAACGAACACGTCCTCACTCTGCGAGAGAGCTACGAATACTGGTTCAAATCCAAAGGATGCGTTTCTTGGTGTGAGTGGAAGGAGGGGGAAGCACCTCCCCCTTCGCACCCCGCACCCCTTTCCAGAATTTTTGGGAGTCTGCGAATCGGGACTGAGAAATTATATAAATTAATAATAATTTCCTTGATTAAATTGTGTAGGTACTGGTAATACTGTATTGTATTGTCAAGAAAATGTATAACTAGAAGTGTATCTCAAATTAACTACTGACATACTATTACGTAATGTCACAGGGAAAGTGTATATCAAACCTAAGTTATTCAGCATGGTCTTAAATTATCCATAAGTTAGTATAAAATTAAATATCTTAGTCTTATGAGTTGTTAGAGATGTACGAAAACTCAAGTTTGAGTTTATAGGTCAATAATAATTCATTAATATGTATAATAACACAATGTCACGCACTGTATTATATGAAAACTTTAATTTAAGTCACATTGTGAAATAGTTACTAAGTTTTTCTTTTCCCTGAAAATAATATAACGATGCTTGGAAAAGAAATAAACAAAATTTTAACAATGAATATAAATTAGCACTTTCATTTTCAACAAATAAGTATTAAAAACAAATAAGACATTTACATCTTTTCTGAAACTATTTAATGAGAGAAACAATTTCTGAAAAATGTAAAATACTAAAAGATGGGCTTAAAACATTATTAACTTATACTTCATAAAAAAATAAATGACTGACTCATTAACTTGGTCAATGTTCACGAAGACTCTATACGTTGATACAGATATAGACATTCACTTCCTTTAAATACCTCTGAAAAAATCCTTTAAGTTATAACGATACACTAAAATCTATACTAATATTATAAAACTGAAGAGAAGAGAGAGAACTCAGGAACTACTTCAATTTTGAAGGTTCGAATTCTAAATTTTTTTTTATGTTAGATAGACCATTTATTGAGGAAGGCTTTAGGCTTTATAACATCACCCTGCTACTGATAAGAGCGAAGAATATAATATAAAAATCAAATTATAATTACAGTGTCATCTATGTTTCATGTATTGAAAACTTCTGAAAAAATAAGGGAACTATATTTTCTATCACCAAAATTTATATTTGTCATCAAGTTGTATCACCTAATAAATAGATCTATCGCCACGAAATATTTTCGTTCTCAGATAAATAAAAATTGTTCCCAGGTATGAATTATCAAATTAATGTTAATATATGTGTAAAATAAGAGATCGATAACCAATAAAATTATATTGCATTACATGAATATAAACTTCGTTCTTATAATAACAGTTTTGTTACTTAATTAATAGCTCTGTGCTCAGAATGGTAGATCTGTCACCAAATAAATCGATTATCGATCCCTGACTGTGACTCCTTTTTATTTGATATTTTGTCACCAATACAGTAGTAACATTTTATTTCGTTTAGATATTAAATTAGTAGTATTCGTTACCAATTTAATACATCAATTTATAATTTTAATAAAAAAATGATCAAAGCGACGGAGACAAATTGGCGAGCTTTAAAAATTGACCAATCCGGCCTCAACGATGGGTACTAGGTAACTAGGTTCGATCACACGATGCGCGACGCGGGCGGGTTAGGTTAGGTTAGGTTTTTTTTTTTTGAGAAGAAAAACTACACACTACAGGCATTGTTCGCCCGTACCATTATTATAAATTTTATTTTTTTGTTTCTTTATTCACATCTTTTTTTTTTAACATGGATACTCATATAGTCCTGTTTTATTATACTACCAAATTAATACTTAATTACTACTTAATGAATTTCTTACATTATACATGAAATCATTATTATGATGAATAATTATATGTATAAAGACATATAATTATTTAATTTTATACTACGATTATATATTATTAATCACTTAACTATATTTAACTAGTATCATGGAATTTTTAACGTTAGGTTAGGTTAGGTTTTTATTTGCGATTAATGCAATTTTCTAGTAACATAATATGATTTATTGGTGATCTCTTTAAATTAGTTTGCTTAAATACTTATTAGGACACACCTATTATAATACATACAAAAACATTTATTTGGTACTAGACCTTATATCTCAGGATTTTAGGTAATTAATTGTGGAACTGATTTTGCATTGTTTGGTGACTACATTTTGATGACAGATCTACTATTTTGAGGACAAAGCCTATTATTTAAGAAACACAAAACTAATTAAATTGGTGATAGCTTAAATGATACCCAAAAAATAATAAATTATTTGATATTGTTTGAAGCCTACCCCAACAGATAATAGTTACTGCTCGTTTAGAAATAAAATGAGATTGTAGTGACATTACTTTAAAATTATTAGTACTGAATTAAAATCCTTGAGATATGAAATACAAACTAGAGACTCAAAAGTAATACCCCCTGCAAAAAATAAGAAGCATACTTTAATCCAATCGTATCTATTGAACAATATATTCACTAGTATTGTATCAGTCGCCAAAGATTGGCTATCTACCACGTGAAATGCCCTATATGGACTAGAGATAACGTGTGATAATACGGTATTGTTGTCATTCGGTCGATATTCAAGGGGGAAAACTGACGGAAAAAATATTTGCTTGGAATTTAATTCACGACTGAGTAAGTAACCATAATTTATTTGCTTAAAAACTTGGGTTGGCCCTAGCACGGCATGTCAGCATGGCAGCCCCATCTCGGTAAACGTAGTGTAGGACGCCTCCCTGCCAGATGGACTGATGACCTGAAAATGGTCGGTGGTAGTGGTTGGTTGAGGGCCACGAGTGATCGTGTTTTGTGGCGTAAACTTGGGGAGGCCTACGTCCAGCAGTGGACTGACATAGGCTGATTGATTGGTCCCAGCACAGAACGTAAAACGAATGCTAACTAGCTGCCGTTCTTCCCGGCATGTCGTAGGAGACAATTAAGGGACTAGGGAATGAATGAATGAATGAGAAGGTTAATGGGAGTGAGTGCAGCAAGAAAGTTTTAGCAGGATCGTTGAATACGATCGCTAGTCTCTGCACATGCCGTTGGGGATGTAGAGATGAGAATATGTGTAGATCTAAATGATGGAATTGAGGAAAATTGGTACATATTTGTGTGGGCAAAGAGATTATCTCGTTTGTAATTATAATATAAAAGGATATATGTTTAATATAATCAAAGGCCGGTTTATAAACACACTTGAATCAAGTGTTTGAAAGTAATTCAATAAATGTCAATGTGTTTTGGAATAATTAAATAGGATCAATTCGTATAGAAGAACCTTTGGATATGTGTCAATTCACAGGCTGTAAATACACATCTGCGTTACTCAATCTAAGATTGATTGTAACACATTTTGACAAGAGAACAATTGTCTTATTCAGTGCCTTATATATTGTTACTATGTAGTTAAAAGTCTTGAATGACCCAGTCCAAGTCTATGTAGACGACTTGACTAAGACCAAGTTCATTTGGACGAGAGGTTGCCAACGGTTCACATGATAGGAATAGTGTTCAAGTACATTTAGTCCAAGTGTACGCGGATCGTGAAAACCGGCATTGAGGCGTAATTGTTTTACATTCATATTAAAAAAAAAAATACAATGTATATTAACATAATAATGCAATATTAGTTGAATAGATTTTTAGAGATTTATTAAATTCATTTTAATTCAGCTCAGCTCAGTCGGTTGGGTGCAGAAATCTGTATCAGTGGGTACAGGGTTTAAATTACGGGGCATATACCGATGTAAAAGAAGTTTTCTGATTTTCTATGTACATTTAGCTATAAAAATACATACAATGAAATGCTCTGAATACTATTTAACGGAAAAAAACATTATTGTGCCATAGTACTGCTTACACAATTGAGGAGATGGACACCTAGACCTCTAACTACCCCGCGATGTTATTAAAACCGTTTTAATTTTGTTTTTTTTTAATTATTTTAAATGTTTATTATTTATTTTATTCTTTTAAACAGAATTGAATACATGATTATTTGCAAATTCAACAAACACTACACAACACATTTAGCTTAGTAAAAGCGGTTTAGTAGCATAAAATAGTAAAGCCAATATGGAGAATTCCTATTTTCAAGTCTTAGAACCACTTAATGTAATCCCGTAGTCCCAGGAAAGGACTGGGATGATGACATTAAAGCCGGTGTTTTAGAGTATCCTAAAATAAAAAAAATACACCATTCGACTTTATTGTAATGTCTCATTAAAGAAAGTACATACAATTACATATCACGACTTTCTTTTCATTGATATCCACTTACTACAATGGTTATACTTCTTTTTCAGTTCGTCTATTTAATATTTAAAGATAGTTGAATATTAAATTATAAATTGCCTGAATTTCAGATAAATCTTTATGGTTCGATGTTTTGTATGGGTAGCTGTGTGTAGCGATAATTCTGTATCGTGTTAGATATAATACTATATTTACGTCCGTTTTGGATCTTAATCCACTTACTGTTAAATCTTATCTTTATCCATGTCCGACCTTATCAGATAAAATGCTAAACGTACACAATTTTAATGAAGAAATGTGAAAACATGTACTTTTGTATGAAAAAGTGAATAGGGCGGATTAACTGGGATTTAGTCTGCTATTTAATGTTACACTAGATGCTGTCTATGTGGTAAAAAGTAGGATAAGTAAAACTAAGTGCATTATCTATGATAGCCTTAATGTAGAGTATCTTATTTTTTGCAGGATAAATTCCTTTAGATCTCTATTTTGAAGCGGTAACTCATATACTAATATTTATCTTACTGTGTCTCTTATTAGGCAACTTATAACAATGTCCTGTACTAGTCCCGTGCTGGTCTGGGATACAAAAATAATGCTAACTAGCTGCCGTTCTTCCCACCATGTAATAGGAGGCAATGGAATCAATTGAGCAATGGTTTAGCAACCTGTCACCAATATTCCATATGACATCAAAACCCCAATATTTGCTGAAATGTGGCCTAAGAGATACTAAATCTAAAAGGGATTGAAGGACCTGAATGTATATATGTATTACAATAACACTAAAATTATATTTTCAGGTACAATGCCCGTAAGACCATTGAGTCCCGAGCTGTCAAAGGTGGCCAAGGAAGAGCTGCATGAAGACCCTAATCGGTACCAGGATGACCTGCAGAACCTCAAGGACTGGGTCAGCAAACAAAAGCATCTTATTGCTAGAACAGGTATGCAGTGTATGAAAATAACAGTGTATACTACTAGTATGTAATTTAACAATTTATGTATTATTTGTCTTTAACATGTAAATCCATTGGCTAGTTCACTTAACATAAGCCTTCCATTATACAATAATTTTCATAGTACCTTAATCATACTTAGGACATAAAACCTATCTAAATAACTCCTTGTATAATACCCAATGTAATTTCCCAAAGTTTCAGGTGCTATACCGTTTTATTGATTGGTAGTAATAGTATTTATTTGTACATTACAGATGATCAGTGGCTTATAGCTTTCCTAAGAGGCTGCAAGTATAGTTTAGAGAGAGTAAAGAAGAAGTTAGACTTGTACTACACTCTACGCAACACAGCGCCTGACATCACGAAGAAACTTAAGCCTACTGAACCAAAGTTTTTTGACGTTCTTCGATCTGGGTTTGTATTAGTTTTAAACATATTATAAACATGCGTGAACTAAAAGTGTTGCAATCATGCTTAAATTCATTGAACAAGTCCCTATCTTACTATATTAATGAATTGTTATTGTAACGTTTGTCGAAAAAAAAGGATACTTATATTCCTAACTACATTAAAGAGTTGTAATAATATTGAATATCAAATAAATACATATACAGTAAGTTTTGATTAATAAATAAAACAAGACACATAATGCAGTGTTATTCTTAAATGTGGCTGCACCGGGAAGCGAATCCGGACACTACAGCGCTGTTTAGTCATTCACTCTATGTAAGTTGTCAACAATCTATATTATGTATCTATGTAATTTTTTTTTTCTGTAGAGCCTGTGTAATTCTGCCAAAAGCCAAGGACAGTTTCGTGCCGCGAACGCTGCTTATGAGACCGGGAGCTTTGGACCCCCAGAAGTTTGACCAAAGCGACATAGTGTGTGTCTTCTACTACCTGTGTCAGGTTAGTCCACACATAAATACACCAACGTACCTTAATTTTGTTAATCTTGGAGATACAATAGAACTGCGGTATTGTAGCATTCTTCTTAGTATTGAAAGTCCACTACATTCTATATTATTCAACTTGAAACTCCTCAAAGATTCTATAAGCCCCAGTCCCTTAGCCGTCTCTTACGATATATCAGCATTAAAAGAGGCTGTTAAGTATTCTATTAGCGTTCCAGATTAGGACAGATCGGAACACGGAATAAATTATTAAATTCTAGCTAAAGCCAATACGTTAGCTTAACGTAGTTACAAGATTTGCTCAATTCCTTAATTGAAACAATAAAAAAAAAATATTGGACAATTGAAGTTTAAATTACTTACACACCTACTATAATCAATTACATTGATGCCGATAACTTAAATAACTTTCTCTTTAGCCTTACCGTAACTAAATTATAATATTATAATACCAATTAATTCCAGATTCTCGTCATGGAAGATGACACGTCAACTGTGATCGGGACAAAAGTGTTAGTTGATTACGAAGGACTGACAATGGGCCATCTGACTAATGCCACTCCACAGACAATCAAGAAAATGATTGTCATCACGCAGGTAAAGTTGTATTTTTTATTACGATAGTGTGAAAGATTAATGCTGGGAAACCTACATATAACTCAGTGTAGGAAATTATCAGTTGTAAAAGGTGACATGGTTTACCACCTGTCTCATTAGGTTAACATAGGGGTTTCAGATGACCATTTTTATTGCCAGTTTCCATTTTTAATGAACATGTAAATCTCTGATTACCTCGCAAGGGTAAATTGTTGTTGTCTGTTAGTGAATATTTGAGTAGTACATACTACAAGTAAAACGGGACTTAACGCGTATATTTTTATAAAACAAACCTTGGTTACCCGACGTTTTCCGACGTTTTTCCTGTGAAATAAACTTAAACCGCGAGTCTCTCATATATGTATATAGTCATTGACAAGAATATCAACCTTTTCAGGATGGTCAGAGGCCTGAAAAGGTTCCCTTAGAAACAGATACTTTAAGCATAATAATACTAATGTATTAATAATAATGCTCGCTGTATTCTTAATAAGTATAATTACTTATTTCAGGATTCTATGCCGCTGCGGTTAAAAGGCAGTGGACACCTTAACATGCCTCAAATATTGGAAACTGTTTTTGGAATCGTCAGAAGTTTCATCAGCGAGAAAGCTAAGCAGAGGGTACGTATAAATTTAACTCTTTTAATTTTCAATTAAATGGAAATAGTATTTATTAGTGTCTTATGTTCATTTTTTTACTTTCTGTTACAAATCACAGGCAGTAAGTAGGTATATAACCGTAGAAGTGCTATAATTTGTATATTTACACTGCAATTTGCAAAGATATTATTTGTATTACACATTTTAGATATACATATGTAGGCCAAAGTTAAAAGTGAATCAGTATTAGTAGAAATAGATTCTTTGTTTGTTTTAACTTCAAATTATTTCACTATTTTTGTAGCTAGTAGAATCTTTGATGATGTAGCAAATTTAACTGATGGATAATTAAAATTCTCTTTATTTGCAGCTCAAAGTTTACAAAAGCCTATCTGAGATTGTGTCAGATTATCCAAAAGAAGTCTTACCAACAGAATACGGTGGTGACGGAGGTCCTCTTAAAGATTCAATTGGTAAGAGATTTTTCATATAAAAACCCATTTTTATAAAGATAAGCTGCACAATTCCCACAATTGGTAATAAGCTGTATCTGTTTACAACGGCATGGTTAACGACCTGATACATAGGAAAATGATTAACAAGTAAAAATTGTTTTTCTAGTGGCAATTGACTATCACAACGCTTAATTGTCGGTGGACAATTAACCTTTAACCACCCGACACTAATTACAGATGTGGTGTATAAAAAAAAAACCATTAATGAAACAGGGTCTTATGTGATCGTCATTATTAAAATAAATCATACTTTTTGTCTTTTATTTTATTAGATTAGAATATAAGTCGGTTTATTAGAATATGAGCAAACAGAATTATAATAATTTACAAAGTTTAAACCGCTTAAAATAAATAAATGATAAATCTGAAATTTTGTCCCTGTTATTGGGGCGCAGAGTGCCTAATATTCTAGCAGCATGCTCCCTCTTTGAATAGTCAGACTAATCATTATATAATTTTAATGCTTTTACAGATTACTGGGTGAACAAATTCGTAGAGTACAAGGATTGGATGACCCAAGAAGATCGTTTCGGCACAGATGAAAGCAAGCGGCTAGGGAAACCACAGACTACGGAAGAAATGTTTGGTATCCAAGGCTCTTTTAGAAAACTTGAACTGGATTAATAATTGCCTGAAACAAACGAGCAAGTCACTGCTTTTATTTAAAGAATAATTAATGTACTCGTAGTGTTTAAGGTTACACATGAAAAAATATTTTAAAATAAAGGAATAAATTGTTTGTGGAATTCCATTTGGTAAATCAATTAGATTTTTTGTGTTTTTTGTAAACTATTTTTAAACGTTCCTCGAAATGCATGAATGAAATAACATGTACTGCTTTTGACACGGTAACCGGGTTGTATCCAAAATGTTTTCGATGGATTCAAATACTTTTCTATTCTGTTCTACAGCATATTGATTCAATATAAATTGAATATATCACCACACAGGCTATTTCCTTGCCATCCAAATGCTGCAAGAGAGTTACGCCTAAGTATCAGAGTATTCCATTTTTATATAAAAAAAATACTATATCTAATGCTAGACTCTACTTGTTATACAACTGGTTATACTATATCGGTTAGACACCTGAACGCTAATCGCGGGGGTCCCGGGTTCGATTTCCGGTGGAGCCAGAGTTAAGAACTACGCTTTTCTACTGCTTTCCAGTCTGGTCGTTGATTATATATGCTATATACATATTTATCTATATATAATATGTATACATTTCGTAAATATGATAACGTGATATAATTACGTTGACTAGTACCCTTGACACCAGTCTTAAATGTAGGTACTTACCAAGGGGCTAGTTAAATTGTTGTAATAATGTCCAAATATCATTATTATTATACTTGTATCTCTTATCGAGTAGAATAGCATCAGTTGCCTCTGAATCATGATATATTATACTTTAACAATATTGTACAGGATGCGAAAAGTCCACTGTTTTATTCCGTTTGAAGGACTAATGGTGTGTGTGTGTATAAGTGTGTTTGGAAGGACAATGTATACTAACGCAAGAGTAGAATGAACCTTATCATAAGTACATACATACATACACATCACGCCTGATTCCCTGTAGAGGGGTAGGCAGAGAGCACGGATCCCCATTTGTCCCAATCCTGACTGTGTGTAATTGTGATGCCAAACTGGCTAAATATGTTTGGTTTGGGATTAGATTTGGATCCTCAACTGGAACGAACCGAAGAACAAGGAAGAGAAGACTTGGAGTTTCGACTTCGTTTTTCTTCGGTTGTAGCAGCTGGCAGCGTTGGTGTAACCATCGCGACGGAATAACAAGAATTGATTACCCTAATTATTCGATTATACTAATGGATGATCTCCCTGGCACACACGGGTAATCTCTTGAACTGTTATCGTGCACTTTCAGGTTCGATTCCTAGAATCTGAGCTATACTTTAGCGAAATGCACCGAAAATAGTGAGGGAATTTATCACTAGGAAACCTTGCTATTTCTTAGCATAACTGATAGTCATTGCTTACAACTGAAGATAAGGTTTACTACCAATCACAATAAGAACTGACTATCTGGTTAACACGTGGCTTCGGGGTGGCTATAAAATCACAAAATTTATATTTACGGAGCTAGCCGGAAACTCTGCCTACCCCATTACAGATAATGCCCGTGAAAGAGTTTGTTTCTATTCTCCACCACGGAAACAATATTGGAAATCAAACGAACGTAACAAGTCAAAACAAATAACATCTCATCTCGCTGATTAGTCACAGCGCCGGTACTCTGAATGACCTTACAGTGGCTGTACTAATCAGTTTCTGTGTTTATGCGGTGACGTAATGTCTGTACAGCATAGATGACTTCCAGTTATATTTGTATGTAGGTTTCACAGTAAAATGATCGATTAAAAACAGTTTTGCTGTCGACCCAGCCTGTCGTGTTATCAGCATATCAGCGATGTTATCACCTCTTGGGTTCGTTTATTAATAAAAGTCGCGATAAAATTTGGGTTTGGGTTTTAATAAATCTGTTCAATTTTATTGTTTGTTGTGTACTAGATTTATTCAGTTGGTGTAGTGAGTTTGAAGTGTGTACACATAGTTTAAATTAGTAAGTAGTGTGTTTTTTGATATTGTGTTTGTTTTGTTAGATATTGGATATAAAATTCGTAAACAATAGTAAGAAATATGAATACAACTTAAAAAAATTATACGAAATGATTCCACGAGTGTTCGCTATTTATGTAATATTTTATATGCTTTAAGTAAGGAAGCAAAATAATCAAATAATATATTAGGATATGCTTTCGGAATGTTGACAATTCTTACTAACTTAATCGTAATATCTCTATTCCAAATCTTGGTTATTATCAGATTATGTTTGTGATAAATTTGATTTCATAACACACAGTGACTGAGTATATAGTGTGTACATATATTGTTGTTTAATTATGTATTGTACTTTGTACAAGTGCAACGAAAAATAAATAAAGTTTACATAGAATGCAAACATGATAAAAATATTATATTTTATATTTCCTGTTTAGGAAATTCAACGTATATTGAGGATATAAGGAAAGTAACCTCTAAAATAACAGCTATGTTTTAGAGGTTACATTCCTGTTGTTTTAGAGGTTACACTCCTTGCTTGTAGTTTAAAGAATACAGGTTGGATTCTCATATGGAACATGCCACGGATGTTTATTATACATATTTATTTGGTATAGATACATGTGCTGAGTTAAGATAAACAGACACATTAAACTAACAACTAACTAACTAGATATCTACATAGGAAATACATGTTGGGTATTGCTGTTGAATACTGAAAGAAAACAAAAGCGTGTATGCTTAAAATAGATACAGATTAATAGTGTTGAATATCTGAAACGTTAATTAAAGGTGAGTTTATCTTGATAAAATATAATCCATATTTGAATAAATACTAATCAGCTCTTATGTGATGCAAAAGCAACTAAATATCAAATAATATCTCAGTTGTAGTGAAGTCGTATTTCAAATTTCAAATGGATTATTAGCATTTTCACTTTTTAATAGCAACTAAATGGTATATATAGTAAATGGTATATATAGATTGGTATGAACCTGTTTATAAATTATATTAATCATTATTACAGTTCATATATGTATAATAAAAGTGCACACAACTGCACAGTCAGTATCCTATCTATTTCTTGGAATCGATAGTGCTTGTATATGGCGATACGTTTTACCACTTTTCACGTTAGATAATGACACATTTTATCTGTAGTAACATGTGAAATTAGTTTGGGGTGACCATATAATCAATAACTCTATAATTACGGAGATAGAGATGTAGATTGTGAAACACATAATTTACTTTTTATGTAATTCGATGTGGCTTAGTTGTTTGGGGCTTGACTCTGTATCAGTGGGTACAAGTTTCAAATTCCACTTCAGCATGTACCAATAGAAATGAAGTATAATAAATTTCTATGCACATTTACGTAATAAAAATACATTTACGAAATGCGTCGAATACTACGGTGAGAGAAAATCATCGCGAGGAAACCTCCTTGTTCCCCGAGTTAGTGCTTGTAAATGACGACATGGCTCACCACCTGTCACATTGAGTATTGACTATCTGCTCAACACGTGAGTTCGAGGTAGTCATAGACTTACTGCCTTCTCAATTGCGGTGATGGACATCTGAATCTCTGACTACCCCGCAAAGGTTAATGGTTGTTAACGCGTTTGTATTTTTTGTTATAAATAAAAAGAGACAATGTCACATGAAAGTTGCATCCAAATCTTTGTCAAGGGTTAATGAACTTACGATAAGACTTGTTGTTAATTAATGCCCCGGCTATCTTAAAATTATCTTCAAAATATCTTTAATTACATTATATTACGCTTCAAGTTTGGTGTTGCTCTGTCGTTGGGGCCTTTGACTCTGTATTAGTAGGTTCAAGGTGCACATATTATACATATCAACAACAAGTATTCTGAATTACTATGAGTATGTACAGTCATCGCTAAAACTGCAGTCCCAGTAACGTTTTATAAGGTTTACGTTTATAAGAACAAAAGACATTATTTTTCATTTCGAAGCACGCGAACGTATAGTGCCCATGACAATGCATAGTGGTGCCAGTTTTAAAATGTAAAATATTGTCTTTTGTTCGTATAAACTTAAACCTTATAAAAAATTGCTGGGACTGCACTTTTAGGGATGACTGTACACTTTACCAATAAAAATACATTAGTACAAAGCCTTCCTCTTACTCGGAAAAGGTAAATGGCAACTCTGTTCACCAATAGTCACATTTGGTGATGACTATCTATTAAAGTGTAGGTTTCATGCCCTAGCAATAACTAACCCGTTAATGGACACGTGAACCTCTAACTACCCTGCTAGGTTTATTGGTCGTGAAGCGTATGTAGTCAATGTAGTATTAATAGTCAATGCGCGTTTAATAGCTATGTGATGTGTCAATGTGTATACCCAGTTGTTATCATAACAGCCAGGTGGCCGTAAAAGGTAATGCTTATACTAGAAATTACAAGTCATGATTCGCAAAGAAAAAGGTATTAGCAAAAGATTAAAACGATAGCCTTATATTACTGAAAATAAAACACATCTATTTGATTAGTTTATCAGTCAATGGACGAAAACGGTCGCGGAAATATTTGACAGTTTTGACAAAATACAATATTGAGTTTAACTATAGATATTTGTACAGTGTTAAAAGACAAAAAAATACAAACGCGTAAACGATTCTTGGGAAGTAGTGAGAGGTTCAGGTGTCCATCTCCTCGATTGCGAAGGTAGTAATTCTATGGCCAACTCGATTCCACGTGCTGACCAGATAGTCGGTACTTAATGTGACAGATGGTATTCGGTGCCACGTGTTAATACTCATTGTGACAGGTAGTAAGTCATGTCACCATTTACAAGCACTAACTATTACTGTTCGGATAAACGAAGAAGAACGGTCGCTAGTTAGAGTTTTTTTAGTCCCACGGGACAAAATAAAACGGACAATGAGGGAAATATTAAGAGAAGTCGAGAAGTGAATTGTATGGTTTGGAACATTAGTGACGCTATTGCCAAAAATATAAGAATACCTATTGCTAACCAAATGAAGTCATTTCACGTGAATGAGGAAAATAATAAGAGCAATAGAATAAATGTGGGAAGTAACAACTTTAAACGTTTACTAGAGTGTAATTAATACTAATATACTGAAGTATTGCATTCTCTATACGTTTGCTAAATTAAGATCAATAATTCAGTTTTAAATTTTCATAATTTTACCAAGTGCAGATCAATTTATTGAACCAGTCTTTTTGGTATTCAACCTATGACTAAGTACCATGATAAATATGTACATATTATGTTTACGTAAAATTAAATTACTTTCGTATTATTATATTTTGTTTATGTAATTAATTGATCAAGGTATTGAATATTGGTTCGTAAGTCATACAGTTTATCTACTGCATGTGTGACTCAGCTGATCATATCAATTTATTATATTAATGACTTTTGATAAAATAAATAAATAAAGCAATACGTCAATTATTGGTTGGTAAAACAGTGCATTTATGGGTTTAGAAATATAGAAAATATATTGAATAGATGCTATAAGGAAATAAAGTTACTCGTACATATTTACATTAAATTTGAATGCTAATGCACTCATGCCCTAGGGCGTGGACAGGCTAAAAGAATACAAAAAGTAGGGGAACCTTGCAATATCTAGGGATAAATATTTGTGACTACTCCCTAATTACAGTTCATTGTGTAGTATTCAACTATTCCTGATCTGAAATATAATTTATCTTCAGAATATTGTATACTTTTTTAAAATACATCTGCATATGGTTTCTAAATGTCTCTTTGATACAATGTTCACATTATTTGCATTTTTTATATTTTAGAACGAAATAATATTCAAAGATGAAAATACGACCTCTACCGGCCGCGCTGCAAAAGCGGGCGGAAAATGAGCTCGGTGAAAATGAAAAAAGGATTCCTGGCGACATCACAGCGTTACGGGATTGGCTTAAAATGGAACCCCATTTAGAGCATATTAATCCTCGTAAGTATATCTAAATGAATTTTTGCTCCAGGAAATTTCAAAGAAATAAAATATAGAACCTTCTATTAATAATTGAATACTTTCAATGTACATGTGGAAGCACCAATAAGTTAATATTTTGAAAATAGTGACATCTATAGAACAATAAAAATACTACATTGAAATCGTAGTTACTATGAGTTCCATAGCATAAATGTAGATGTCACTGTTCTTAAAATTAGTTCTTGGTTTTTATCTTCTAAAATAGAGGTCGGTGATCGCAGAAATATAATATAATTTGTATACATTTACCTTAAGGGTACACAGAAACTTACAATATGTATTTATTATCGTCTTGGAATTAGCATAACCATTATGTTTATGATTTCATTAACTTAAATTACCGGGGACAAGTAAAATATTTAATACTATTTTTAATGTAAAGCATAACATTTTATTCCACATTTCAGCTGACCAATGGCTCCTCACCTATTTGAGAGGATGCAAGTACAGTATTCAAAAAGCCAAAGAGAAGTTAGACATGTCCTACACAATGCGCAGCTTGATTCCTGAGTTCTTCTCTGATAGAGACCCTATGGGGCAAAATTTGCAAGATATATTAAAATTGGGGTAAGTTAAGTCAAGGTCAGTTGGAGCCATTGCTTTTGAATCAGTTCTAGGTTCGCCACCTGAGCATGTGTCAAAGGACATGAACTGGTTTAAAGTTACATACATACACATCACGCCTGATTCCCTGTAGAGGGGTAGGCAGAGATCACGATTTGTCCATTTGTCCCGATCCTGACAAACCACTTTCGCTTCATTGAGACTCATACATCTTCACATACACACTTGGCAGAGGTAATCCTATCGAAACTTCTTCGTTATATAATACAATTCTCCATATGCACCATACATACGGTGAGGGAAAGCATCGTCAAGAATCTGACTTATTTATAAGAAAAGTTAATACTGTACTTATATATGATCTACCGTATGTTATATCACTAATTGTAATTATTATTCATCAACACGTGGGTTCGAGGTGAACACATGATCTTCTGACTGCCACACGGAAATATTCGTAAAGTATAAGAATTAACAACAACGTAATATAAAATAATCTTATACTTAATTTTGATCGGATTTTACGGTGAGGAAAATCATCGTGGGGAAACCTACCTGTTCCCCAAACAGGTAATATCTTGTGCTTGTAAATGGCGACATGACTTACCACCTGTCACATTGAGTACTGACTATCTGGTCAACACGTGGGTTCGAGGTGACCATAGATTCACTACGTTCACCATTGCGGAGATGGACACCTGAACCTCTAACTACTCCGCAAGGGTTAATGATTGTGAACGCATTTGTCGTTGTTAATTTCAACCTTAAACTTTCAATTTTCAGTGTATTCTTACCTCTACGAAAGTGTGCAAGTGAAGATTCCACTAGAGTGTGCATAGTGAGGTTAGGAGTACTGGACACGTCGCGGTTCAGCCTGAACGACGTGATTAAGGTGTCTTTCATGATCACCGAGATCCTCATGCTGGAGGACGATCATATTGCAGTTGCTGGAGAGGTAATGCCTAAAAGTACGGGGTGATATGGAGAATTATAGTTTCTAATGACAACAACATTTCAGGATTAGCCTCAAATATCACAATTCTTATCAATAGCCCAACTCAGTAGAACTTCTAAATAACATTAGTGTCAGCAGCCTATCTCAGATCACTGTTAGATTTTTACAATCCACATAACAAGCCAGCGGCCACGCATGTGCCCTGGTTGTTTTCTCATCTTGTAAAGAATCTAAAACTATATAGTGGTATAGTACTGAGTTCAATCCTTACTTAACCCAATAGCAAATTACAACTATTAAAAAAACGTCACTTCTAGGATTATTCAAAGCATTTACGGCGCGATATGTACCACCACCCATCACGTTGATACTGGCAATCAAGTTTAACTGGGTTTTGATTGGCCAAAAAAGTTCCTTTTTAACGTGGTAACTCAAGCCTCTGACTAAATGTCGCTTACGCATTTATGATAACAAAAGCTTACTTAATTTCGTCTATTTCCAGGAAGTAATCGTAGACATGAAGGACACAGGCATGAGCATATTGGGTCAGTGGACACCTGCATTAGCTAAGAAGGCCGTGACCTGTTTCGAGAAAGCCCAGCCTGTCAGACAGAGGGGCAACCACATTCTGAACACCCCTCCGGGCTTCGAAGCGGTGTACAAACTGCTACAGATGTTCTTAGGAGAGAAGCTGAAGAAACGGGTTAGTATGATAAAAACTACTTGTCTTTCTTGATAGCATGTCGTAGGGGTAAATATAGAATACAAGGTTAATAAAATTTATTTGGTGATTAGGCAGCAATGAGACATTAATATCAACGCCTTTATAATTTAAATAGTTATGTTAAATGAACTAGGAAATATTGATTCATCGAAGTTCTGACTATCCTAAAAGGGATTTAAGGAAGTGATGTATGTAAGCCATACGATCTTTGAAATCCTTGGTGAATATAAAGAGTCGGCATATCTCAATGAAATGACAGTTGCTAGTTTTAAAAACACGCTTTAAATCATAAAGTATACGTGATACTTCCTACCTCTGAAAATAGGAAAGGACCTATAACCAAAGTAGATAATTGTTAACAAACTTATTAATTTCAGTTCCAAGTGCATAATCAGAATTACAAAGAGATGCACAAGTCCATACCAAAGTCGATACTACCAGCTGAATACGGGGGTGAAGATGGGTCCGTGGAAGATTTAATTAGTAAGTACTTTATACAATATAAAGACGTACAATAATATACTAAGGTCCTATTGTTCCTTGCTGGCTCTATCCCTGAGCTTCGGAGACATAATATTTCATTGCTCATTTTAAGCATAAATATCTATATTGGAATAACATTAGCACACGTATGAGAATACTTTAGTAAAAGATAATTGTCATGGTAATTACTCCGCGAGGGGTAGTGGTCATGATTGTCTATTGTCCTAGCAAATCACTTTCGCTTTACCTATATTATTATACCTCTTCTTTTATACTCAGGGTTCATGAATGCTTCTAGTTTAATCCTTTTTCTGTACGTCACGTATATATATGTATATTATCTACATGTGTCTTAATTATACATACATAAATATACATTCACTATAAACCCTTTCGGGGTGGACAGAATCCTTGAGATATAACTTCGAAGCATTCATATTGGGGCTTTGTAGTACTAATAAAAGATTACAGGTTGCAAGTCTATCGCTCAACACATTCCATTGAACCCTAGTCCCTTAATTGTCTCCTATGATATGCCGGAAAGACAGATAGTTAGCATTCTTTTTATGTCCCAGGACGTGACGTTCTTTATTAAACATGTAATTATTTTCGCAGAGCACTGGAAAACCAAAGTGGAAAGTTATAGAGACTGGTATCAAGAGCAGGCGAACCAGGTTTCTTTGGAATCCAAAAGGACGGGGAAATCCAAGACTAGCTCAGAGATATTTGGTGTCGAAGGGTCATTTAGAAAATTAGACTTAGATTGAGCAATCAAGTTATACACTAACAACCTTCCGACCTTTTCGGATGGTTCGAAAGTGGGAGACAAAATTCTTAGTTACATATTTACTATAAGGCTATATAATATAGTACTTAATCTTACTTATTATGTTATAATGACAATAAACTGAATCGAACATACAATATTGTTTCATTTATGTCCTGCAAATTTTATAATACGCTTTACGGTCTGGCCGATAAAGTGTAAACGATTGCAAGAGGCGGGATAGTCAATTAATTGTTTTACAAAGTATTTATTAATGAATTTCACAGAATAAAAGGTTCCTGTTATATTGACAAAGGATAATATTTAATGGTAGCAGATAACTAGCCCATCACATAGATTCCATTTACCCCTGGTACCTCAGTCGCCTCCTATGCCTTAGCATTCATTTTACGTTCCAGAGAAGCACGGGACAAATGAAATTACATTGCTTGATAAAAATTAATTCAGAATTCACTGCAAAAATGTAAACATAACATTATAGGAATACAGAAAAAAAGTTTGTGCAGGTTTCGGATGAGAATTAAAGCCACTATCTTTGGTTTAGAAACCAACCCATTGGCTAATACATGCAGATTCCTGTAAAATGTACTATACACAATCATCAATTTAATTATTATTACTTATTCCCTAATTTTATAAACTCGTATTTTTTATAATGATAAATGCTATAAGGAAGATTTTTCCACACCAAACACCATCCACAACAAACTGTTTTTAAGACTATTTAAGACCTACTGCATTTTCTTTCGTGAATTGTGGATGTTTTTTTTTAATAAACACAATTTGTAGTCATAGGCGTGTCGCATAGATTTTTAATTTAGTTAAATAATACCAATTAATTCATGTGAAGATAAGTAATAATGGATTAGAACACACATTAATATCAAAATTAGTTAGACAAATATATTGTTATATTTGTCCCTAGCTTGTTATATATATATATTCACGCCTCAAACGGGATAGGTTGAAACTATCGATCGCCACCTGGAAAGATCCTTACAGATACATATTTCTTGATTCACTCACACCAATTAATCTTCTCATACATGCTCTTTTGTTCTTCACACTGTGTAGGTGAACGTATTGAGAAATATATTTATAATTAAAATACATTTTATATTACGAACTAAGCTTATTTCATTAACTATCTCATAAGACTATACATGTATTTTGTTTCCATTTATGATCTGGAACATATTATCATTAATCCTTGTTACCGATGCAAATTATCACTACGTCATAAAAAATGCAAATTATCGAAAATTCTTTCACCACATATTATCTGCATGAATAATCATATCGTTTGCTAATATTTTATCGATGACAAAGCAGACATGTAACCTTTATTGTTCTCTACTAATGCGGTATTCCCATTATTGAAACAGGCATTAATTCACGCTAATTTATTAATAATGTCGTTATGTTCTACCGCTTTCTTGTCGTCGCTTGCATTTATTTTGTAAACACGATTGTTGAGTGAGGGCAACGAATGAGATCGCTGAGGCGCGGGCGCTTCATTCGACTCAGTCAGACATCACCAATGGTACGGAGCGCGCGCGCCTCGCGTCCGAGTGTTGATATGAGCGCGACGAGAGATTGCCGCTGAGTGCCGAATACTGCCACAATGACGCAAGAGGACATGTGCGCTCGCCTCGATGGTGCTCTGAGCACTCATCTGGCCCTCGAAGGCGACGACACTGAAGAGAGCAGCGAAGACGTCGTCATGCGGAAAGATAAGACAAGCGTGAGAGATATGATTCTGCGCTTCGAAAGATCGGCGCTGGAGCTATCTGTTTCTAGTGAAAATTTATCTCGACAACGAGACACATCGTTGGGCAGTTTGACGAGCATAGTGAACCCGTTTTATGCGCACTACCACCATCTGGGCCCGCCAAGGTCACAAGACAGACATTCTTCCGTGTCAGTGAATTCAGTGTTATCTAATTCGTCCGAGTTATCGTCTGCGTCTAGTTCATCTGGTTTCGTTTCGGATAGGAAATCTGGAGTAGATTTCCCAATAACACTGAGGCCAGCTCCGCCTCCACCCGAGCCAGCAAATGACACGATCTCCCTCTCTGTTTCGGATGTTGACAAAGCCCCGTCCTTGGATATGTCATCTGAAAGACGATATTCCTATTCCACGAGTAATACTTCGCCAACCCCTGGTAGAAGGGCAAGACAACCACCTGTTATCAGAAGAAAGTCCATAGTTTCGGGACAGAGTCATGCGGGTGAAACGCTCTGGACTTATGGAGTGCGGCAGACTGACTTGGAGCGGCTGTTGAGCTTGAAACCTTCCGAGGGTTCAGATTCCGAAGAGAACGACAGCAGTGGAGACAAAACAGCGGAAGAAAGTTGTGACGAGACTGAAGGTAGGGAGCACATTATCGATAGGAACGATGAGGGTAACGACGACAACGTGTCACGAGATCACTCCACGGACACCCTGATCGACGAGTCGAACAAAAGTAGTGACAATGAAGACAATTACTCAGTGAACTCTAATATATCGGGTGGACAGAGCAACTATGACAATGTTAGTGTTAAATCGGTGTCCTCGTTCGACATGGTGCCGTACCAGAAGTACGACAGCATCACAGTGTCATCGGATGAGTTTGGTTCGGAAGTGTGCCACGCGCCCGATCGGGAGTTTTTGACCGTGAGTGCTATAAACGAATGGTGCTTATCGAGTTCTGCTGATGCAAAACTGGTTCCTGCCGAGACAAAGAAGGAGAAATATCGAAGGTATGAATAATGCTCTTTATCATTGGCTATTGGAAATATCTTGTTACGGCTCGCCTTTATCGCGTATTTATGCTTCGAACGACGATAAACCATTCCTTTATCTACTGATAGCACAAAAGTACAAAAATTACTCAGTCACTCAAAACATGACTGTTGATTTGAAATGCTTGGAAAAACATAAAACTCCATTGTAGGTCGTGCTAATAATCTTAAAACAATGGCTATTCTATTTTCAGTACACGAGTCTAAAAACAATTTATTTCACTTTAATTAGGTACATTGTGTTCAAAGTCCTCAGAGGATGAAATATTTGAACAAAAACTGTTATTAAGGAATTTGTAGTAATTTTAATCTTTATTTATATGTTTTCGTAAGTAACATTGAGCTACTTTAACTAGTAATACGCGATAATACCATATGTAATGTCAAAATGACATTTAAAACGACACGACATACTTGCAGAATCGTTCACCTTGATGTTTATTCATGATTGGTTACGACACGGCTTTTGTTGTTCACTGTCAAAGCCACCAGCTGTGAATACGGGTTTTCATACAAGTGTATGTTACTTACTATACTTAATTACACTTACAACTAGCTTACTTTAGTTACCCATGTTATGAGACATATATAATCCTAATAGCCTACTAAGAAGTAAAACGATAAAATAGGCACACTAAAGTTACTATATTTAAGTTAATTAGAAGCATGAGATGGTGAACAAAATGAGGATCCATGAAATCTGTTTACCCATGTGCAGGATGATAGGTGTGATATGTGTGTATAAAAATTCAGTGTAATTATATGTGTCTGACTGTCTGATTCGTTCGTCAAACTATTTCATTGTACACTCATTATTATCATATAAACAAATATTATGCAAGAAATTTGAAATTTAAATTAATCGTTTCGTTAGTTATTCCAACAATGAATGAGGCAATGTATTTAATCAAACACAAAAATGAAGAATTATGAGTTTGGAATCTTAAGGCTAATTTTAGAAGTGATGTTCATATTGGCAATGTGCATTTCGTCTACATATGTGTTATATCTGAGTGTGAAACATAAAAAAAAAACAAATGCGTTTTTTTTGTAAACACACATGTATTTATACAATACTTACATTAAAAACTACTGCACAGGAATTTATTGTGCATTTCATGTATTTTATAACTCTTATAGCATTTTATAATAATCACATGGTTTTCTAACTTAGTATACATACATACATACAAACACATCACGCCTGATTCGGATCCCCATATGTTCCGATCCTGACAGACCACTTTCGCTTCATTAGCACTCATACATCTTCTCATACACACTCGGTGGTTATAGGAACTCATAACGTCACCCTTTTTCAATATAGCGTCTATCTAACTGTTATATTTCTTCTTGGGCCGGTTCCTTCGTGACCGCCCTTCCACTTCACTCACATATATTCCTTTTGTCAATATAAATTAGTATACTTATCATATTACTTGTGATATTAGTAAAATATTTGACGAATTCACATAATGCACCCTTTTTATGATCCTTGTCTAATTCTTTTCTAACGACATACTAGGAAGAAAGACTACATTTTATTTATGTCGTAAATAAGTACAAGGCATAATCTTATATACTCATATCTATTTTTAAATAATAGAGTACATCTATCATAAGAGTATCTAAAAGCACTTATATACGAGTACTTATATTTTATCTTTATTTTCTAGTCTTCAGTGAAACCATGTTTTAAAAATAGTTCTATAGTCTGCTGTATCTCTGAAATTGATTAGCATCTTTGTTTGAGAAAATAAACTTTTGTGTTTGAACTGCGTACAGTGATGCTTCAAGAATGCAAATTGTTAACATTTTATTAATCTGTTTACCTGTAGTATTTTCAGACTGTGCTCAGAAAGGTCATTAGGTAAACAACATGTAAAAATTAAAGTCTATGATTTATTATAAATAAGCTGTTATATTACATAACCAAACGTATGTTGTGAAAAAGTTAATGCAATTGAAAAGAATGAAATAGTTTTCTTCTTTTCCATGACCAATAGTAAAAACCGAAAAATTAACAATTCAATAGGTTGATACTATTACGGTTAAAAGGTGACGTAAAAGAACCTACAACCAAAGAGTGTGTATGAAAGCAGGGACCTATGCTCAATAATGCGTTTTATTTATGACAACAAGTGTCAAATTTTGGCAATCCATTGGCGAAATTTTACACTTTTACAACTCTACACATTTACTGAAGTACGATTGAACAGAGATTTTTCAAAAAGCATGAGTGAATTTGAACCCCAGGGGAATGCACGATAATAAGGAGATAGTGGTTAGTTGGGATCCTTACCTCTCTGTACGGACACGGGCCTGATGTGTATATATGTATAGTATATAGTTGAATGTGAGAAGTTTAAGGTAATATCAAGTAGATAGTTAACAATAAACTCGAAGTTTTTAGTCATGATTTATATTTAGAGTAAGTATTTAAAATATTATCAAAAATTATTATCTTCATTTTTTTCTTAATGCTTTTGATTGAGAAGTTTTATTTCATTTCATTACTTCAATACTTGTCCATGAAAAGGATAACTTACCGGTCGGAAATGATGGTAAATGGAAGTTTTCTCAGCTGCAAGCCCAGTACATTAATATAAAATATATAGCGTCAAAACCATTTACGTTGAGGTAAATATCAAATCATAAGTTATTAGATACGCTGAACATAACGTTGACGTTGTATCCTAATTTCAATTGTTAGTTTCTAATCGGACACATCCGCAGTTAAATGCAAACACACGATTAATGAATGTTGTTACAACCGGAACCCATGTCTGTGTAAAAACGTTGAATTATGAGAGTAGTATGAATTGATTTTGGTTGATACTCCTAGCTACGTCATTAATAGGCCTAAATTTCTTATAATATTCGTCAACCCCTCGTTAATTTGTCTCCAACAAAATGTATGGATATGATTTTTTTATATTGTTCATCTTCAATCATATATGCTAGACCATATTATGATGATATAAATTGTAAATATAAATCTTACTATATTTTTCCTTTGACTATTTACTATAATAAGTAACAGTGATAGTAAAGTGGTAAATTAAGTTGTATACGTATAGTTATTGTCAATGGTTACCCGCATTATAAAATATAGTTAAATAGTGTTTCAGAAATCCATAAAATATGTCACTCTATTACTATAACATACTATCTTTCTCAGCATGAATTCCCAACGTGATTTTATACATACCTACATCTAGTTACAAAATTCACATTGTTGTTCTAATTGATGGTAATAATGTTCTTGTATCGTAGACTTAAATATAGCAACAATACACATGTTGAGCACGTGATTATTAATACTGAGAAATACTTAGTCTGAGAAAAGAGTGAAAGTGATTGTTTACTGAGAAACATTATACATCGATAACAGTCAGTCTAAACTTTTGATTAGTTCTTTCATAATATTGGAGACATTCTTCTCAAGGCGGGTGTACGTAGTGGGAATAACAGAAGAGCATGTGTGAGAAGGTTAATGGGTGTGAGTGAAGCAACAGAGATTTGTCAGGATCGTTCCAGGTGGCTATCGATAGTCTCTGCCTATTCCCTTAAGAACGTAGAGCCGTGATTATATGTATGTGAATACTCATTTTTATAATTCATTCTCGGGAGGATAGAACTAAGAAGACGCAAATTATTTTCGGACATGAAATTGATATGGAATATCGGTGAGAGTTTTTTTATCCTAATGCAATACATTCTATTGTTAACATTCACATATGATTTATATACATACCATCACTTAAAGCCTATGGAGCTGTTACATTATATTAATGCATGAATGTCAATCAAGCGAAAGTGGTCTGTCAGGATCGGGACAAATGGGGATCCGTGATCTCTGCCTACCCCTCTACAGGGAATCAGGCGTGATTTGTTTGTATGTATGTAAGTATGTATATTAATATTAGGAGAGATTCAACTTCTTATTCCTTTGTATCTTTCAACACTTGTACTTTGTATGCAATCGCTATGTTAAACCCTTTCGGAGCAGTCACAGGTTGAGTACCAACGGTTGATTTGATGATTCTTTGGGCCCTCAAATACTCACACGTATGTTTTAAAATAATAAGATTTCGTTCTGTTTAGATTGTCGGTTTTATTAAACAAAAGCGAATAGATAGTATATTATGTAAACGTATAATAGACTTATAACACATCACTTCTGTGTTAATTGTTCCCAGTACTTTATTTGATTGTAAGACAATCGTGTTATGAATTTGACTAGTTGTTACGACAAGTAATATGATGTCTGGGAAATGCTGTAACTTGTTACTCTATACTTTCAAATCCACCTTTTATTGTTAGTATATTTTAGTTGTTGTAAAGTCAGTGTGAGTTTAATTATTTTTACATATACTTTATAACGGTATTGCTGTTAAGGGGGAGTCAGAGATTGAGTTTACTTCATTGACTGAGCATTGTCTTAGACTATTTGAAACCCATTTTCAACTTTAGTTACATTTTGAAACAGTTAATTTTGATTTACATTGTTTCTTGTACAAGTTATATACTTAATAAAATATGAGTATGTACATTACAATATCTCTGTGTTCAAACTGTTATCAAACTAGTCTTTAAAGAATCTTACCAGAAATAGATTTGTTCAATAACAACATTGTATATTAAACCTTTATCAATTACTTACGAGTATTTGCGCTTTAAAATGGTTTATGATATACCATTGAAAATATTTATAACCCCTGGTATGATAAATGAGTGTGTTATTTTAGAGGTGTCTGAGAAGTACATATGGTATGCATCTATATCCTTTATTTTAAAGTCTTGGGTCAAAACTTTAGGAACTGACTATTTTCTACTGTATGATATTATTTTTAAGTTTCAAATTATATTAGTGCACTAGTTATGGATTAGTGAACTCTCTAGGACTAAATAATTATTACCATTCCATTCATTGCTTTAGCTTTTAGTTCTCACTATGAGATGCCTAGTAGAAAACAAGAAGTAAGATTTCATTCCTTTAAAGAATTCCATTAACCAGCCAGGTTACATTTTCGTGAACCATTATTTATTATTTCACATGCTAATATATTTATACGTAGAATATTTACTTAATTAAAATCATATTCCAACAGAAATATCATTTGTAGAGTCTCTGTAAATCTCACCTTGTCTATCGAGAATGCTAAAACGTGCCCCTCCGTTGATTGCCGGTAAAAAGTTGTTATTATCAATATGGCAGTGAACTTTCTTTGGAAACACATATGCACGATCGTATCATCATGTTTAGAAAACTCTGGGATAATTTTAGTCAAAAAGTTGTAACATAATATATAATTTTAGTATTATGTTAGATTTAAAGTTCCGTTGCATTCAAATTCAAGATCCATTATGGTATGGGAAAACGTTGTGTAAAACCTACCTTTTCCTAAGAAATAGGTAATAATACTAGAGGGTGTGTAAATAGCGACGGTTTACCACCTCGCATTAGGTGACTAGAATAGCTTACAATTCAGAGCTATACAGACACTTGGACCTCATGTTACCTCTTAAGGATAAATTATGCTCACTTATGTTTATTATGTATGTTATTGGAAAAAAATCATATTGACCAAAGTGAAATTTCGATGAAAACATATAAAGATATATTCAAGAGCCTTTTCAATGTAACCATATCACATTATTAAATCGCACGTGAAAAAATAATGGTTCGATACACGTTCTTGTAAGCTATAAATACATGTATGATTGACAGTGTATTCGTTCGAACAAAGGTATAGGAAAAACCTGCAAGGCCGTGTGTAGGTTTCTTATCTTAAAAGGGTTATTAACGTTTCTAAATTTTGGGTCCTTATTCACATACCTTAGAAAATTCTTGTTGTTATCGTTTTAACGTAACACTGATTACTTAGGTACTTTTCGGGGCAGAAAGTGTTTAAGTTTAATGTACGGATATACACATATGTACTGAGGTCTTTATAGCTTTTCCGGGACTTATGTGTTGTGTATTATTTAATCCATTATTGTCTATGAATTGTATTGTATATTGAAAATTGTATGTAATTGATGAGGATGTCTCAATAAAGATATTATTATTAGCTCACAATATCTTCTCGGTAAGTTTTAACCATTAGCATTATTTATCGGATAGCTAAGATTTGCAATGATTTGGTTGGTATGAAATATTTTTTGTTATTTCATATTAAAATCTATTACACAATAATTTCCAATTATACTTTAATTAGTAATCATCTCTTACAGATAAAATATCTGGTCAATAGACAAAAAGTGCGGATTAAATTTATGACCTTTACTGTACCTGAAATTTACCATAGTTTTAAAAAGTATCAAATTTTCTTTGTTCTCTTCTTAATATAAAACAGTCTTAATAGCAGTGCTATGTTTAAGTAAACTTTTATATCCATCGTTTACCTAAAAATAGAAGACTAGGAAGTTTCTGTTTCCTAGAACAGTAAATGGTTAGATAGGATAAACAAACGGTCTTCTCGTGGTTTAATAATTTACGTCTATTTGTTAGTTCAGCAATGGAGTGGTAGGTATTAAATTGAATTCCCGTGCTGTGAAAAAACAGATACCTTCTCTAGGTATTATGTAAGAGGCGACTAAGGGAATTGGGGTTTTATTCAGTATTTTGGGCAATAGGCTGGCCATATAACCAATATTCTTATTTCATAATCTAATACACTCCCTATGTTAGTTAGATTCATAATTTTTATTTGTTTGCGAAGTAGCAATGCTAAGCTCGATTTTGTATAAGTCAGATATTTGTCTTTCGGGTTTAAGATATATTAATATCTACATGATAGTCTCCAAACTACGATCCGCTAAGAAACGCAGCTTATTAAATGCTCTCCTAATCCCAAACAATAGCTTTGCTTATTTATCTATGCTATGTTAAATATTCCTACCTAGTTGTTGACTGTTCCACGTAAAACGACCTTCGTACGTCCACATCCGAATCGTTTATGATAACTCAGTTTATTATTGATGCCTAATACTGTTATCGGTTTAAAACCTATATTTACGCACTTATCCTTTTTGGATACTCGAAACCCAGTTTTTATCATAAGAAGTTCAGAACTCACTTAACAGATGGCAGGCTGTGTCGATGTTTTGAATTGTCACAGATCTTTGCAATGTTTATATGGAATATATGTTCAATAGTATTATTAATCAATCTATGAATGTCATTACATTGATTGCAGTTTAGATGTGACGTATAATATCGTAATTAAATACATACCTAACTTGGCTAATGCTTTAATATCTTAAGTATTTTATGAATAAAACTAATTTGGTTATTCCCAGTTTAAAACGATACTTCTTTTATGCGTATACATACACACATTATTAATTTAATACCTGAATGAATGATTGGTATCAGCTGTCTATCACTATCACTTTAAATACAAAATGATAAAATAATACGACACGTGAAAGTGCTAATAGAGCTAGTAGAAATCATTGTCTAAATCTTGGGGCATTTATGAGTTTGAAAATTAAAAAATAAATATATCTTTACCACTCTTTACACTGATATGCACACATCCACATATATTCAAACAGAAATCACTTTAACGTCCAATTCCCTGTATTATAGAGATCTAATTTTATAGAGATATAGAGATTTTTATTTTTAAAATTCCGAGGTCATATTCTAAATTCAAAAGAAAATAAAGATAGCAATTATATTCTGTGATAGCCTGGCAAACTGTCAACAATATTCAATATTGATTTCATCATGACCTCGATATGATTGTTAAAAGTGACTAAAGAGATATTCCGTCTCCAACGGGCACCTTAAAATAAGTTAAATACATACATACATAACATTCAGGTCCTTTTATCCCTTTCTGGGTGGATAAAACCTTGAAGATATAATATCTCTTTGGTCTCTTGTTAAAAGATTAAATGATTTAAATATTAAGCTTTATATTAAAAGCACGTTTTATTATTATTATAAATCCAATCTCATGCCCATAGACAATTAAGATACCACGCCTATTTGAATACGGAATGTGACGTCACGCCATTTATATTTGCACCGCGTAGGATGGCTCGCTGTCAAGGTCGATTGAGGTAGAGTACCCGCCACATAAGGTGGCAGTTGGAGGCGTCGCCACAGTCGCGTAATCCAGTGTTGCCAGTAAACACGCCAAAACTAGCACTCACTGTGCCATACGGCTCGATACATTATATTGAGGTTTCATTTGTAACGATCTTTGGTTGCAGAGCTATAAACTCAAATAAAACAAATTAATATACCAAAGTCAAAAGTCAAAATATTTTTATTCAAAATAGGCCCTATCATAAGCTCTCTTTGAAAGTTATTTTATGATCTAAGTACAAATTAAAAAAACTATATATTGACAAAAGGAATATATATGAGTGAAGTGGAAGGGCGGTTACGTAGGGGCCGGCCTAATAAGACATATATGTAACAGTCAGATAGACGCTATATTGAAAAAAGGTGACGTTAGGAGTACCTATAACCGCCGAGAGTGTATTAGAGAATGTATGAATGTCAATGAAGCGAAAGTGGTCTGTCAGGATCGGGACAAATGGGGATCCATGATCTCTGCCTACCCCTCTACAGGGAATCAGGCGTGATGTGTATGTATGTATGTAAAAAAACTATTTCAAACATGGCACTGAGCATTGTCTTTACATATTTTTACCGAGGTTAGTTCACCAACCATTTCGGCTGCTCAAGATGCCACGTCATGAAGACCACGACCGCTCTGATAAGAGCGTAACGATTGAGAAGAAGAAGTTCAGCGGAGACCCTTGGAGAAGAACTAACAAGAAACTCCAGAAATCAATTTATTATAATCACCCTTAACATAAAAATTACAAAGAGTGGGCAAAAAACACAACGCTGGTAATACTAAATTTACCTTTCATACAAAATAACACGCAATGGCGGTAACGTCAAATTTAGTTCCAAGTTTGGCTACTGCCACCTTATGTGGCGGGATCTCTATTTACGTGTTTACAACATGCCTGTCAATTTGTTTACATAACCCACTTGAGTTACGTGTCTATTAGAGGTAAAAGTTTCCTAAGTTCTTTTGGTACAGGCACAAGATGTACGTAGTGAGAAGAACAGAACATGTATGAGAAATTTAATAGGTGTGAGTTTTGTGAGCATCGTTCCAGGTGGCTATAGATCGTCTCTGCCTATACCATTCCGGACGTTAAGGCGTGAATATATGTATGTATAAGATGTTCTTTAACATACATTCACGTCCTTTAATCCCTTAATGTACAAAATTATAGACGCCTAATATCTCCGTGGTCACTTTGACCAAAATGTTGCGGTCGTATTGGTCCTAATATAGAATATTGGTGAATTTAGTACTAGATCGTCCCTCAAATGCCTTCTAAGAAATGTTGAGATGAATGATAGGTAGTTAGTGTTCTATTTACGACCTAAAATTGCACGGGAGAAAAGTTATGACTTTCTAATCTTATTGGTATTCCTACTTGTTATTATACTTGATTGGTAGAATGGATAACATCATTAATGTCTTCGCTTAAACCTAACTTTAATGTGGTATTTGGTACTTACTCGTATATTCATAATGAGTTAATTTAACGTCTTGTCATATTTCAAACAAATCTAATAGTTTTAGAAAATAGTTGTGTATTATGTTAATATAAACTTGACATTTAATAAGCTTTAATAATAGTACTAAAATAATGTATTTTAGTTCTAGAGGCACCATATTTCTTTTTTATGTTAGTTTGTGTTAGTCATTGACGCGAATGTTGATTGCCAGGGTCGTTGCAATCAAATGAAATGTAAAATAGGTTTGTGATCTCTACCCACCCCTCTCTATGACGATTGTGATGTATATATAATATTATATTGTGTTTCTCATTATTGAAACATTATTATACTCCATTATTGAACATAGTAAATAAGATACACATACATATAAGACCAATGTCCAAAGTGTTCAAACAGAAACAGGTTTTCTAGTACTTAAAAAAACCTAATACGAATGCGCTATTTTTATCAATGTGTCAGTGTGAACTTATTGTATACACACTAACGCATGAAGATACTTTACTATTGAGATAGATAGAGATTATTGATAGAAATGATAAATCATTTTTTTTTAAGTCACCTATGCATTCTTAGTATAAATTCAATACATACATATTTTACGACCCTACGTCCTTAAGAACACGCAGAGACTATCGATCGCCACCTGGCACGATACAAATCTCTCTTAGTAATATCTATATTATTTACCGTCTGTATTCTGCTAATACGTATTCTTATATAATATGTATTCTTATGTATGATGCATAATCTTCTAAACGAGATCCTATGTTCCTGATAAAGGCAGTGCTGCATTCATTTCTATACTGATATACATACCTACATATATCTCTTTTAGATCTTTTATTTCAATTCTATGAAATAAATGAATATTTAGTTTATTGTAATGAGAATTTAAATGCCAAAATGTTTAGAATTCCAATAATAAGTGATTTTTAAGTTTTTTATATTGAATAAATAGAATTTCTTTCGTTTCATAGTATTGTACTATTCATAAATTGCTGTGACGTCATATTGACATTATCATGTATTTTTCTTCAATTGTCCTCTATAATTAAGTAAGAATTCAATATTTTGTAAACTTTGGTTAAGGTCACGAATATTAATATCTATTCTAAAATGAAACTGTCCTATTACATTAGAAACATAATGTAAATTACATTTTGTTACAATTTTATCACTTTTTACTCTGTAATACAAAAGTATTGACATTTTATTATTATGAGGACATTTTATTTTAAATGTTTTGTAATATATTATACAAATTTGGTACCTACTACAGATCCCATTTCTCAATTATACTAATCAAGTTATCATGCATCGCCTCACTATGATCGGATATTAGAATTTATCGAAATACTTTACATTTACAACAAATGTCTCTCGCATGAAATGAATAAATATACAGTTACAGAGCATCATAATGGAACATATGAAACTTAACGACGATTTGACGACCTCCGTGGTGTGAACGGGTAACCTGAACGCTAATCGAGTCCCGGGTTAGATTCGCGGTGGAGGCAGAGTTAAGAACTAGGCTTTTCTTCTGCTTTCAGTCTGGTCATTGATTATACTATATGCTATTAAAACCTATATATCTATCTAAATAATAAATAGATATTTCTTAAAATATACGTTGACTAGCCCCCTTAAACACAAGACTTAAATTAACTTACCAAGCGGCTACTTCAATTAGTGTAATAGTGTCTCAAATAGTATTATTATATGGCACATAATAGCAAAATGGAATGGCTAATAATGTATCATAGGTCTCATCTATATAGTTTCTTCTCGTACCCATTCACCTATGTATAGAGTAGATTTGCTTATACTTTCGCGCGAATGATTGTGGGCTAACAAAACTGCGTAATGTTAGTTTCTCTTTCTGCTAGTACGGATCGTTGACAGTTGGATTGCATAATCGCAGTCAACATGACTGAGTACGTATGTGAAACTACATGTTATATTTACTTTATATATGGTGGCTTTATGTTACTTGAAATATTATTCTTGTCTGGATTTTAATTTTTATTTACAAAAAGATAACCTTAAAGAGAATATCCTAATGCAATTTTGTTTGCTAATCATAACATAAAATATTATTACACTACTATTAATTATACTAATCAAATAACTTAATTACGGTTTTGGCGATTTATTATGTAATTTATGTAGTTATCTAAGTGATAAAATTCTTGAATATACATGTTTAAATTAAGTTTATCTTGCTTTGTGAAGACAATAGAGCAGGAATCCTATCTTTTTGATAGGTGATATTTTTGGTCCGTGCTATGGAATGCTTTAGGTTTTACTCATATTAATACATATTTACTAACTGGTAAAAAGTAAAAGCTACAGACCCAAGAAAATGTGACTCTAATTCTTAAATACTTTTGGAAAATAATTAAATGTAAATCAAAAATACTGAATTGTAACCCAATAAAATAGCTAACTACAGCAAAGATTAGGTTAGTTGGATTTTTCTTATTATGCTGTACAATTCAGTATTTTTGGTGTGCATTTCAAAAGTACCGAATACTTATCACCTCCAAGTATATATTGACGTTCAAGAAGCAACAGTGCTTTGACAGTATTGAGTAGAAATTTTTAATCTTTACCTAAATCTATTTAGGAACATTGCCGTGATGCCAATGTATGTATTTCTCAAACTGTATACACACCGATACGCTAATGTTAATGTTAATAAATATTCTTTCTATTCTATGTATCTTATTTAAGCTTAATACCTGAACAACTAACTACAGCGCCATCTTTGTTCACAGACGCCTAACAGAACGAGTGAACGAGCTAATACACACAGAATCTGTGTACGTAGACCGCCTAAGGCACGTGGTCGAGGACTATATCCCAGAACTAGTTCAAGACGACGTCCCTCCCTCAGTAAGACTCTTGAAAGGCGACATCTTCTCCAACATAGAGAAGATACACAGGTTTCACTCGGAAGAGTTTTTGCCAGCCTTGAAAGAGTGTGAGAATGACTTGAGAAAGCTGGGACAATGTTTTAGAAAATATGTGAGTAACCGCTTTATTAAACAGCTGTTTTTATCTATTGGTTATAGCTTGGTTCAAAATTGAATAGGTTAAGTATTATTTGTATGTAGTTAGTGATTGGGGTGAAGTTAGTAGCGTTTTTTTGTAGGCGCTTCGTAATTAATTAATGCATTCGTAAAAATTTTCCTAACGACTTATATACATACAATTAGGTTATTGTTTAAGCTAAAAACACTTGTATGTAAAATTCTAATGAGAGTTTAAGTGCTGTACACATTTGTAAACGCTCACAAAACACGTAAGCATTGTAGTGGACAAGTAATTTATAATAAAAAAATGAACAGCGATGTCATTGTCATTTCTTTTATATTTATAATAAGTTTGCATGGAAAAAGGAAGATTCTACTCAACCTCTATTCATTATTCTAAAATTATTTACATCTTCCAATATCAGGCTTACTGGCTTCTTTTTACTAACCATTTACCCTTATTATTCCTTGAGGATTATAGACGTGTACGTAATTTTCAATTATTGTATAACAGTGCGTCAATCATGCCAATATATTATGCTAATAACAATCTATCACTACCGTCTCATTGTTTCATATTCATACAGACTAATTTGCGCAAATAAATACCGTGACGTTTCTAGTAAGTACATCGTACTCGTATACTATTTAGCATCGATACACGATTAAATCGATAGTGAAAGTGATTGAAAGCGTTTGATTGGTAATACCTACTCATAGCTTGAAAACCAATGATTCTTAGTTTAATATTTAATGGTAGTCCCGATACTGAAATATACATCGCAAATAATTTGGTCTAGCTCAGTTGTTTGGGGCCTGACTCTGTATACAGTACAGTGTTCAAATCCCGCCTAACATGTACGAATGGAAATGAAGTTAAATAATTTCTATGTACATTTTCGCAATAAAAATACATTTGAGAAATGCACCGAATACCATCTGTCACATAAAGTACCGACTATCTGGTCAGCACGTGGGATCGAGGTGGCCAAAGAAATACTACCTCCGTGATTGTGGAGATGGGCACCTGATCTTCTAAACTAACCCACAAGGGTTTAATGGTCGTGAATGTATGTGTTTTTATGTACATCACGAACTTGGGATCAATTGTCAGGATATTTAGAGCTTTTAATGAATATTCTCTTAGACACCTGGAAACCTCTGTTTACTGAGATATTCAGTACCCTTTAGGATAGGCGGAGATCTCGCCCACTGACTAACTTAAAAGGGACCACAGTCGTAAAGATGTAAAATGTATAAAATGTGATGTGTGTTAGTTAACTTCGACATAGCTGTATCACATTGTCAAATCGGTTTGTGTTAGCCAATACTTAGTTGAAAGAAATTAGCAAATGTTTTCATTTTGAGGAGCATTTGATACAACGAAATATTACACAAGCAAAGTACAATTTAACATTCTGTGAATTTGTTACTAAAATTCATCGAATATGTTGTGATATGTCTCTAGCGACCATGTTGTTGTATTTTTTCATTTAACACTGTGTGAGTCTAACACAGAATTCAGAATTACCTATAATATAAAATATGTAATATTTATCTCTTTTGAAAATCAGTTAATAGAAGATAGTTATTTGATTTCGGTTTTACGGTTTCTGACTCTATTTTTATGACTTTAATATTTTGTTCCTGACTAATAGAAATCACTAAGACTGCACACTGTTTTAGGTGGTCAGAAAACTTATATATTCTGTCAGACGTCGTGTTTTTACCTTACATAAGTACATGCTTAATAAAACATTAACATTTGTACTTTAGCTATCTTATCAATTGTCGCTTGAGTAATATCGATATGGAACTCAACTCAGTCCTTTACACTCACGTCCTTTAGTCTCGTCCTTTAATATTGCTAGCCCATCGCCTAAAAGAATCCTTTCAAATTTTATTTTTATTATTATATTCCAGTCTCTTAATCTCTCTCTATGGCATGCCGTCAAGAACAACAACTAGATACCATTATTTTTACGTAAAATAAAATACGTAATAAAGCAAGTGTACTAAAATGGTATACACACTCAAGTAACACAACTCCTTTGGGATGTTAAGAGATTTCGCGAAATTTCTTAAATACAAATAAGTTTTTTTCCTTTATTTTATAGCTAGCAGATTTCGTATTATGTTCAAAATTCTTCTATTACTTATTCTATTTCATAATGGTAGCAAAATACAAAATCGCAGTTAGTGATGTGCATTTAATTCACTATTACATTTTTTACTAAATGACATTTTAAGCTATTTGGCACGAAAGATAAGTAAAATTAAGCGTTTTTTGTATCATTGCGACATCATAATTTAAGCAATCATTGGGACAGAGTAATAACAAGATATTAAAATCATTTCTTTTAGGGAAAAGTTTAAATTGCAATTGTTTAAATTAGTTGTAAAGTATATGTTAAATTAGTTGAATGTTTCCGCAGTTTTAGTATCAACCATAGATACAGTCGAGATAGTAAATGTGCAATTCTATCTAGATGTTACATGTTAGTACGTCAATGATGGACAAAAATAGACTTCACTTTCACTAAGCCAGTTGTTATAAAAAATGGCTTTACTTGTAACGAGATCTTATAACACATATATGTGTATGATATGATATGTACAATGTTGACGGTAAAGAATATTATGTATCTATACATAATAAAAATTAAATTATATATAATATTACGTTTATTTTTATTAAGGGTAGACACATATGTTTTAAAATATGCGACTACCCTTGCAAAAAATAGACATCAACTTCATATTATGCTAATTTTCCAAGATCATAGAAATAAACTATGATACATAATATCTAAATCTCTACTAACATTACTAACTAAGCCAAAGGGCTAGTTCAATTTGTTTTATAATGTCCATTATTATTTTATACTTACTTACCATTGCTAAAAGTTGAACCAAAACTGTCCATGAAAGTCACACTTTAAAACAATATTCCACAGAGCTAAGACATACTTTGGTTAATCGATTCCGCAGAGAATCGCAAGAAATCGCACATTAATGCCATGAAATGCTTAGCGCGAGGAGAAAGTATACTGTGAATTTTACAATTTAAACTTCACAATTACTAAACGAACCAACTATATGGCCATAATTATGACGACCCTGTCATTGAAGTATATTCTATTCACATACAACAATAATGAACGATATGCAAAGTAAGGGAGAGACTGCAGATAGAAGAGTATATAAGGGAGGAACATGTATCGGCGATCCCAAGTACATGGGATAACTATAGGGGGATGACGATAAAATATATACACATAGTATATGTATGTGTGTATAACGGTAAACCCTTTCGACGACGTCATACAGGTTGAGTATGAACCAACAACTGTGCATTGTGATGCTCTTTCGCTACTCAAAACTTATAAAACACTTTACGTAATTATAATCAGTGTATATGGTGACAGTTTACTACCTGTCACCTTGACGGTAGACTAGTATTACCTATTTTAGAAATAGTAAAGTCTCCACTTAATACTTTATCTCGTATTTCTTTTTCTTCAAGTATATTTCTACTTATCAGACTGTTGTCTTTTAAAACTAGTTTGATTAATGTTTTATTAAAGGCACAAGTTTAATAAGTGTTATTTTTGTTACAGGAAGACAGATTCAACATGTACGTCCTGTATTCAAGAAACAACAAGAGGGCCACCCGATTGTTCTATGAGCACAAAGAGTTCTTCCAAGTATGTATATACTATATGTATGAATCATTTCTAAAAGGGCACATGTTGCTATTAAATAGAATGTCACGTGTACCCTTTTCGAAATAATCGAATAATATAATATGTAGTAAATATATTTATTTATATGAAAGTGAACCGTTTTCGTACCATCTAATTGTATTTGATATTGCAAACTATTATTTTCTACATAAAAAATATTTCGATTAACAAAAATACGTAATGAATTACTTTAAAATTAATTTAAAAGTAAAAAAAAATACTGAAACTGAATATCTATATTCGGTAGTATAGTTTAGCACCAGACACCCTATAATACTGATTATAATGTATGATTTTCGAATGGCCAATAACCATCAACTCCAGATACTACACTCTACTACTGATACTGGTCACTCAACCTCTGCCTAACCAGCAAGGGTCTAAATGTTTATGGAATCTTTTATCTGACTTTATGATAAAGACTCATAACACACCTTAATTAAATTAACAAAATGGCTCGAGTGTTAGGAAGTGAATCGCAGGTAGCTCATCAAAATTCTAGACTCTCCGCCTCCTGATTAATTCAGTCTCATTAAAGCAACGAGCCTGTCTTAAGTCTACACTTAACGGTGTTACATACTTCTAACTTACATGAGCGTTTGCTACTTAGAAAGTGCATTGATCTTTCCACGCAGACACTTAAATATTAATGTTGATAAGATTGCGGTTGCAGATCAGATTGCTGTCATAAATCAGATATTAGATTTCCATCAGTTTTCTATGTTGATCGCGACAATTTTCTAGCTTTGGTAGGTGTAGCGGTAAATAATGAGGATATTAGGTTATTCATGGTTTTTCAATATAGGTTCATAAATTAATGCATTTGTTTTTTCCTAAATGAAAATCACATATTTAAATTTTATTCAATGGCACATGCCAGAGCTACGATTGACCCCTAGTACCTTTCCTATAAGAAGTCGGAGGTCATACTCACTGGGCTACAGCCGCTATTTAAAATATTGTCAGATTATTTCACTAAAAACATTATATTTCAAACATGCACAATTAAGAATGAGTTCAGTTCATCTAGAGGTGAAAATGTCATTTAAGCTTATCTGTGCTAGGGTTTTATACGATTGCCACTTGTACTATATCACCTATATTCAATAACACTTTTGTTCGGGCTTGTAAATTTATTATTGATTCATAATATGTGAAAAAGCTTAATATAACAACGTCGACTCATTGATTAATTAAGAAATAATAAATGTACCTACATCTCAACCATAAATTTGTTACAGGAAACGCAACAGAAACTAGGCGACAGACTAGACCTATCCAGCTACCTGCTAGAGCCAGTGCAAAGGATACCACGGTACAAGTTGTTCCTGAACGAACTTGTAAAGACTTACACCAACTATGAGAATGAGTGTGACACTGACTCCAGGATATCCAAGATCAGTGCTGACAGTGATGAGACTGGGGGCAGTAATGGTGAACCCTCGGATGATGAGCCGCCCCTTGACAGTTTGAAGCAAGCTAAAACTATGATTGAGTACGTGCTGACTGCGATAGATGGCATCATGGCTTTGGAAAATATTAGGGACTGTCCGGTAAGTTTTTTCGTCTTTTTAGTTAATAAATTAACTACATACGTATCACGCCTGTTTCCCTGTAGGAAGGTAGGCAATGATCACGGATCCCCGTCTGTCCTGCTACATTAACACTCATACTCTTCCTCGTACACACTCGACGGTCATAAGAACTTCTAACGTCACCCGTTTTCAATATGGCGTCAATCGCACTGTCATATGTTTTATTGGGCAGGCTCCTACGTAACCACCCTTCCACTTCACCCCAGATAAATTTTTTTTGTCAATCTGATATCATTCAACCGCTTCATCATGTCCATGAAATTATGTAAGTTTGAGGACCATGGAAGTTGACCTTTTCAATCTTTGTCATTAAATAAATTAGTTAAGTGGAATAGAAAATTAAATACGTATAGTAATTCATTTGCCTCTAGAAGCGTAGGTAAAGATAATGAAAACCCATGTTCCATACTCTATCATTGACTGGCCACTATGTAACTTAGTATAATGCCCGGTTCTGACACATTCTTCCTGATAAATACATTATATTCGCAAGTGTTCTTAGATTCTTTACGGAATTACTCTTCCATCTAAATTACAAACTCGTACATCATATATATATTTTAGTACTTCCTACTGTCTCTATCTATATAACTACATATATATGCTCAGTAGACTTATATAATAAACACAAAACCAAAATACGAGAAGATGCAAGCATCGCCGTGTACGTACATGTACAGTCAACGCTAAAAGTGCAGTCTTAGTAACTATTTATAAGGTTTACGTTTATAAGAACAAAAGACAATATTTTACATTTTAAAACTGGCGCCTCTTTGCATTTTCATGGCCACTATACGTTCGCGTGCTTTAAATGAAAAATATTGTCTTTTGTTCTTATAAACGTAAACCTTATAAAACGTTACTAGGACTGCACTTTTGGCGTTGACTGTACATGTATTATTGCGCAACATGTAAGCATAGTTGATTGTAGCTAATTTCACAGTGTGAGCATTTGTCGATTCTTTGTGTTTGTAGCATTTACCTGTCACATGTAGAGATTTTCTATGTGACTTCAATGACGTATACTTTGTTGATGTGTATTTTGCCCCGGTATTTTGCAATGTTTGTAATCGAATTCTTTGTGGATACGACTGTTAACCCAAGACTCTTTATTACTATTAAAAAAGCCTGTAGTTTTTTTTCTGATTTCTAATGCGTAAATGAGATAGGCTAGCAACCAGTCACGAATGTTCCGTATGACATCAAAAACATATATTCATGCTAAAAAGTATCCTAGGAGATATTGTCGTTTCTTCAAACTTCTGTCCACTCCGAAAGGAATTAAAGGACATTGATATGTATGGGATTCCTTTAGACAACTTGAAACTTGTGTAAAGAGTTCAAACTGTAAGTTAAGGTTGTAAACCAATCACCATTTATATTAAATTTTTTAAGAAAAAAAAAGTTATTTACATCGGTACACATCACGCTCGTTTTCCCATAGAGATCTGATAGAGACCAATGATCCCCATCTGTCCCTATCCTGACCACTTTCACCACACACGGGATGATTATAGGTATTTCTAACGCTACCGAATTTAAATGGTATTTTACGATAGTATTTTAATATCGGTTTCTTAAAATACCTTACCTTCGACGCCATATTGAGAAAGGGTGACTTTAGATGTACCTATAACCCTGAGTGTGTATGTGAAGGTGTATGAGTGTCAATGAAGCGAAAGTGGTCTGCCAGTATCGGGTCAAATGGAGATCCCTGATCTCTTCCTATCTCTCTACAGGAAAAATAGGCGTGATGTGTATTTATGTATGTATGTACTTAACGTTACTAATTTTCTTTCAGCCCCACATAAACTTGATGAACCAAGGTCGTCTACTGCGGCAAAATGAGTTCTACGTCATGGATCCTGCTAGAAGAAAAAGGCAACTAATGAGAGTGTTTCTATTTGATAAACTGGTGCTACTGACTGCTGTCTATAGGAAGGTAAGCAAGGCTTTCTTATCAATGGTCATGAGTGATCATCTGGTATACAATCATATAGTTACAATTAGTTTTACGTTTGTATTATATTTTCGATACAAATTGTTTAGGTTGTACAGTTAAATACATATATACACATCACGCCTGTTCCCTGTAGAGGGGTAGGCAGAGATCACGGATCCCTATCTGTCTCGATCCAGATCATACATATATCATATCATACACACTCATATATTTATAAAGTTTAAATTATATTACACTTCTGATAGTTCCTTATGATGTTTGCCTTCTAAGGTTATACATTTTAGTAAAGCTAAGTATTTGATTGTCTCCGTAGGACTTCTTACTAAGGTGATATGTATAAAATGAGAATGAATAAGCGCTAAACAGTAAACTAACTGATTTACGTCTACGCAGTGTTAGTAAGATGAATGATTTACTATCATTAAAAAGTTGACTATATGACTGAGTGGGTAGAATTTTTATTAAATATTGTAAAAAAAAGATTTCCTCGCAGTAACTTAAAATGGGTTAAGTTATAAAAATGATATTGTTCAGTTAAAGACACTAATCAGAAGACAGGCTAATTACATAAAATGTTAATGCACAAACGATTAAAATAATTATTTAATAGACGCCATTTGTGCTGTAATCAATCAATTTGAATTAATTCATGATATTGGAACAAAAGAATGATTCATTTGTTTAGCATGAATCACGGTGTCGTTATCACCGCGGCGTCGAATGAAAGCGAAGTAACATTGAACGCAGTAATTGAGCATAATAGTGCACAATTTGCTTTTCCGATACCGATGGGAAATGATGAACCAGAGTTCAGAGATCGCACATTGCTGTATACCTTAATAAACATACGTACTTTCATCCTTCTATCTCATACGTCTCTAAGTCCTTAACGGGTTGAGCAGACACTTTGGAACGATCCTGACTAATATCTCTTGCTTCCCTTACACACATTACCCTCTTTTACATGCTCTTCTGTTCCTCACGCTACGTACGTAAGGCGGGTTCTTCTAGAAGAATATTCTCTTCTATCTCTATGAGGCACAATACGCCTTCAGATACGTTGAGTAAAAATTGCGTCAAAATGAGTATGATATGGAATATAAGTGAATATTAGCTTCTAAGAATCACTTTTTACAAGAAGCTGGGAAGATAGCCATTTTATCCCTAGACTGACGAGGGATAATTTTTGCGAATTTTGTGAACTAAAAATATTGCTATAAATTCCAAAAACCTAATATAACAATAGAGAAGAACCGCTTCGCTACGCACGATACACACATACGGTACTTTTGAAATTTGATACGCTCCGTATACGTACTAATTTTGCAGTCATATGTTTTGAAGGCCGACTGTCACTGATTTAAAAACCTTCTACACTCATACTCATGTGGAATTCACTAGCTTTTATTGCTACATAATGAAAAAGTATATAAAGATGTACATTTTTTAGGCATATTAATTGATCATTCAAAAATTATAAATCTACTGAAACTATTTATGAATTTAAATACTTTCGCTATATATTACACATATGAGTACGCTTCATGTATATGATTTACAAAAGACAAGAAAACAAACGCGATCTCGACCATTAACCCTTGCGGGGCAATTAGAGGTTCAGGTTGTCCATCTCCGCATTTGCGAAGGTAGTAATTCTATGGCCTACCTCTCTATATAGTATGTACGCATCATACCTATCTTATCATAATACTCTTTCCCAATTCTAGAAACTTTCCCGTAATATTTATTTCATCAACCCATAATCACTAGCTGTACACTCTTCATTTTACAGCAAATGATGGTAGAAGTTTTCCTGTACAAAGACCACATTCTCGTAGACGATCTCGGCATAACAGCGAAGGAGCATGACCAGTACAAGTTCTCCATATGGTACAAGAAGAGGAACCTCAAGTCCTATAAGCTGGAGACCAGAGATCCTGAAATCAGGAACGCCTGGGTCGACGACATCACCGCTCTGCTATGGGAACAAGTTAAGAAGAGAAAAGGTTAGTGATGTTGTTATATTAGTAGCTTTGTTTATTAGTATATTCTTAATGAGCCATGTGTCAATAATGTTTTAAGCTGCCCGCAATAAGTATGCCATATGTTTATTTTTATATTATTTCATAACAGAGAATTGTGCAGATGATACGCATGTATTCAGTCTATTTTGGTCACTTCCTTTGTTTTTTATTCTTGAAAAACAACACACATACATTCACGCACACCCATTTACCTTCTCATACATGCTTTTCTTTCAATTCATAAAATTAAAACTTTTAATACAGACAATCTAAATTAAGTAATATGACAAGGATCTCACAGTTTGATCCCTGCCGACTTTTGTAATACACTAATCTTTTGATTGAATTCGAAATTTTAGTACTATACAAATCGCACCTTCCTCAGAGTATCATACGTTGTAATCATACAATATACTTACCCATAGATTACTGTGCTTTCCCCGAGATAATCCTAGACTAGGCGAGTGATTACATTGTGATTACAACTGTTTCCCATTTGGCGCAGATGAATAGTGATAACATTGTGATAGCACTGTGATATCATGTAAGTAATAGTAAGTTTGTTCATGTGTAATTGAGGATGTAGAAGCAACCGTTTAACTTAGGTTCGTAGGTCTTTCGATTGTTCAACTGATTCCGGCTATACTTTAACCCTTTTGTCTCACGATTGTGTAAGGTTTTCTCCTAGAGATAAGATGTAGAAAATTAGTTGTGGAATACAGCAAAGTAAACAGTAAATATGTGTAATAAAGGCATTATTCAAATTATATAGATTTTTAACACATAATATGGTATACAAATTTAGGCTGTTTATGAAGCCCAAGTTTTGGACATTTCTTTTTTATCTTTAGTCACTGATACGTGTATGTAGATAAACATAAATGCGGAGGTATAAGGATCTCTGAGGGTATCTTTGCTTTCTCATATTGTTTAAATAATTCACATGTCGTAAAGAAAGTTAAGATACAACAAAACAATATATTGAAAGCCAATACCAAATTATTTAATAACATTTACAATGTAAATATAAGTTTAACGAACTTGTCTGTCAGTGATAAGTGGCGTTTCCTGTTAATTAATCACCAGTACAATTATTTGATAACAATGAAATAGACAAATAAATGCACCGAGGCGCCAGTGTTCTATTTTTGGATTTAAATGTTAATACTGGGTCAGTAAGACCTTTTTCCTCCAAGGAGTATTTAATATACCATAAACTTTTTACGACTTGCATTCTGCGAATACGTTTATAAATGATACTCTTTTTTTTATTTATGTCATCTCGTAAAACCATAGTAGGAAAATGGTGAAAAAATAAACAGGGTGATTGAAACAAATGTATGGAACAAATTAAGCAAACGATTCTCGTCTTTTTCGGTGCGTACTTACTAAATAAATATACTAACAATTTTTAGGAGCCTAAAAAGTATACATGTCTTTTTATTTATCTAAGTAATAATTATACTTACACGATTTTACGATAGGAGTCTAAAACATCTCTACGTTTTTACTTAACAATATTCTTGTACATATTTACCTATGGCATGATAAAAATACGTTGTTAATATCTTGCTCAAACATCGCAATTATAAATAGTCTCTCTTAGAGTATTTAGTAGCTTGAATACCACTTCAATGGCCAAACAATTTCACTCAGCTAATTTAAAAAAAGAACGAGAGCGCCATTCATTCATCCCGGTAGTCATGATAAATTAGTGGTTAAAAAAAGAGTCTACAGTTTTAATGAACGAAGATAAATTCCCATAAAAAGAGGTTGAATGTGTGCATCTGGCGTGCAAGCCTACTAAGAGCTACGAGTAGTTAATCGGATAAACTTTTTAATTGCTCTTCTTACGGGGCAACGGCTGCCTGGGATTTGAATGCGTAAAGAGCAGGTTAGGTTGGTAGCATGGTGGAGGAAAAAGCGGAACCGAATTGTTAGATTGTATTTCATAAAAAATATTATTTAGAATTTATCTATTTGATTTAGTTTGATATCAATATTCTTAACTTATTTAAACAATATTATTTCATCTTGAAGAAATAAACAATCTGTTATAAGCCAGTTAACATTATTTCAGATGTAAGTAAAAAATACATATTTCTCTTTCTATTGTAAATAACTATTACATTAGATTATAGCATAAATGCACGTTTTTACTCCAGAAAATCTAACAAAGTACGTTGAGTCAGCTAAGCAAATAAGAATCATTCAGTATTACGTCCATCTACAAAAATCGTTGAGCGCCGCCACCCAAACCGCTCCCTATCCCGTCCACATGCTACAGTCACTGCAGCATAATGCATTGCAATGTTCTCTTGGACGGAAGCAGAATCGCGTTGCTGGTGGCGTGACAGCGTGACGCACTGAGGTCAACGACTAGCTTTTTATTGGGTGCACATGGAGTGAGGTGTGGGAACGCGAGAGAAAACATCGCTGTTTTGCTACATTGTTTTCAGGGAACAAAGTGCATGTGCAACGATGTATATACTATACATATGTGCTTGTAAGAAGGGGTTTGAATTTTATTTCCGGTCAAAGAATGTGGGTTTTGATGGGTGCTAGTATGGTGAATAAAATTGTGGATGATTTTAATTTATCTTTATCTAAAAATCAGGATTACTATCTAGTAATGACTTTGTTTGGTGCTTGATTTTTGATTTGTCAAGTTAGGTGTCCTATGTAATATATTAAGTGTTGTTTTTGTGACCAGTTACATTCATACTGACTACAGTGATCAACAGATCAATATCATGGTAAAATGCCTTCGTGAATTCTTACAACTTACGGGGTTGTACTTCTTAACTAAAGCAGCTAGTAAGAGTTTTATGTATAGTTCAGTCTGGAATAGGATATGTATTTATTTAACGGATTCCTTACGTCCCAAAATTCAGTCCTCTTTGTAGAGATAATGAACAAACGCAACTTAATACTGTACAACTTATACTTTTCATTACAGAATTAACAGGGCGTTAAGAAATTATGATCTCGTCATGGAATTTTAATTGAAACGTACGGGAATCATATCGTTCTAGTTTGTAATGTACGGTTTAATGTCAGTTAAGTTGTTAGACTTGTTCACAGACTAGATTAATAATGTGTTGGCCGATTTATATCCATTGAGCACGTTATTAGGGACGTTGCGTGGGGGTCGCTTTTATAAGAGATATACCTCAAATAGGTCATTTGGCGTAGCTCAGTTGTTTAATGCTAGACTCTGTATCAGGTACAAGCGTTAAATTTCGGCGCATGTACCAATGCAAATGAATTTTCTCTTTTTCTATGACCATTTATGAAATAAAAATACATTTGCGTAATCCAGCGAATTCAACGCTGAAGTTAATATGCTGCGTGAGAAAACCTACTTGTTCCTTGAACAGGTAATATTCAGTGCTAGTATATGGTGATATCCCTTGCGCCTGTGACATTGAGTACTATCTTATAAATACGTGGTTAGGAGGTGGCCAAAAAACTACCTCCACTATTGCGGAGATGGACAACCAAACCGCTTGACTACCACGCAAGGGTTTATAATCGTGACAACGTTTGTTTTTTGTATTTGTCTTCAATAGGTGAACATGTTGACATTAGGACGAAAATTATAAGTATCAACTGGTTAACAAGTAACAAACTGAAAAGTTAGAAATACTATTACTGACAAGTATAACTTTATAAGAATACATTAAGATGATAATAAAGTGAAAGTGGCTATTATAGAGACGTCTGATCTTTGATACTTTGGAGTAATGACGTCACGTGGATACTCATATGTTTATTTCTTTCTTCGTTGTTTTGTTTTGAATCCAGGATGTAGCATCCGATTGTTGATTATTAAAGACAAGTTTGAATAATATTTATGGAATTTTTATGTTTGTGAATGGAGAATAATATTGTACGTTATACATAAATTTTCGTTATGATTAAACTTCGTTAATATACAAACGTAACTATACATTTTAGGATCCACCGAAAATAACTTATTTACAATACAAAAAAATATATCTTAGCTTATCTGCTTAAAATATAGTATATATTGCACAGTAAAGTAATTCACTAAATAAGAAGTAATAAATGGCCAAAACTCAAAAATTCTAAGCTTATCGTAATACACATACATTTACTTCTTATGTACCTACATTTAAATTGCTTCGCAGCCTTAATTCAAACCAAGTGATTTATTAACAGATGTAATTAATCTCTACTCAACTAAATGTGTTAACATGTAAATGAGCTCAATCGATAACATGTTACAAGTACTGGATCCTTGAAATCGATCTTAAGTATTAGCACCGCCTGCCAATCACTTTTATCAAATACAATGGGCATTTGTTCTTACAGATTTCAAATATTTATTTGCGAGATGGTTATACACGTATACTTTCATTACTTTGTTCCCATTCGTAGTGGATGAAATAAGTCATATCTTTTTGATTACTTTTAGAAAATCTATCAGGGTCTTGAACGCATTGATATTGTAGCATATCACTCAAATAATTCCATACTAATCTCTTAGTCGCCTCCTATGATGATGAACGTTACAACTAGTTGATATATTTTTATTTATTTAATCCACAAAGATTTCTCTGATCTTTAGCAAAATAAACCTGTTGCTAGGATTCTTTTTATTAATGTTCAATTCACTCATATACCTCGCAATCGCTTTCGTTACTTGTTTTACTTATTCAGTAGGCCATGTTTCCTACCCCCCTTTCTTCCCGATCCTAGCATACCATGTTTGCCACAGTGACATCCATAAGCATCCGTTTGTTAGTCGTAATAGTAAATCTAAATGACACCGTTCCTAATTTGACAGTAAGTATCGTGACTTTGTGCGTCATACTTAATTACTAGGACGACACTTAAAACAATTGAAATACTAATACGTTTTCATTTGTCATACATAGCTGACTTATTACTTTAAAGGGGTGACCAGAAACAATAAGCATAAAACCTTTAATTATTTTTGATACGACCTTTATTTGTTATGTAGTATTGAATTGAGTATAAATTGCACTCTTTTTAATTATCATAATAAGTAAGGCATCTTTTACTTTCTTATATTATTCAAGTCCTATATCAACGCATATTTTTAAGTGCTATCCAATTTTAATGTCTGTTTTAGTATCTTAATATTTATTCTTAGCACACCAAGTAGTAATGCCATCATAAAAACAATGGCTCGATAATAACATACACTCCATGTGCAATGCAAGTGTGAATCATTTGGCAGTGTGGTGTGAATGATAATTGAATGCTATACTAACATTCACTATAGGCAACTATCTCTAGAGTTTCTCAGCAATTATTGTGCTTGAAGCCTTAACTTTCTATACGGAAATCCAGGTTCAAAACCCGATGTCTATTTATGTTAACGTTGTATCTATTTATATCTTTTATTGTCAAACTGTACCTATAATAAAAACTGTAATAAAATCTGTTACACTACGACATTAGTATAAATTATAATAACGTTTCTTATATTGATAATACGTTTACATTCACGTTATTTATTCTTTTCGAATCTCGAATCTCTCATATAATTTCTCTTAGGTCACTGTTTAGCAAGAATATTGGGGTTGTGATGTTATACTAATGTGATAGTACTTTCAAAAACGTATTGAACTAAACCAGGCTTGCTAAACAATCAAAATTTTATGAAATGACTGCTAAAGGACAGGGTCATATTTAATATGAGATCCTATTAAGCACCTATATACCGAAAATGTTATTTATGTTTTACTCAAGTATTCTGTAATTTCATTCCAGAAATGCAAGAGCTGCAGTCCAAAAAGAGAATATCCACTGTATCCATGAACAGCCAGGAGTCCGAATGTGATAATAATGATGACAAATGTGAGTATTAATTACACAAGTACACCTATAATAAAGTATTATAAATCACTTATCACGAACTATAAAATCTTCTAGGTAAATTTTGCCATTTTAGCTGGACTAATTAAGTTGATCAATATCTATAAGAACAAAATTATATCCAAACATTTTAATCAATTTTAATGGAAACTTAAAATTTAGGCGGGTTTCATCCGATTCAAATCCTAGACCATTGGTGGTCTACATATGCATTCACATCAAGTCCTTTAATCCATTTTGGGGTGGACATAACCTTGGAGTCATTCAATCATCTGCCTGGTCACTTATTAGCATGAATATTAAAGTTGTAATATCATATTGAACAATAACACTTTGCCCAATAGATTCCATTTACCCCTTGTTCTTTAGTCGCCTTCTACGACATGCCGGGAAGGACGATAGCTTGGTACCCTTGGTTTTACACCCCAGCTAGCACAAGATAGTAAGAAACTAATCCTAATAATAAAATCTCGTAAACTTTATTTAACCTTAGAACGTCAGTTAAATGATACTAGTGGTATTAATATGAAATGCATTTTGCATACACTAGCATAATACGGATATGTTGAACATTGTGTTTCACTGACTAGTTGGCGATGTATTGTGAAAATCATAATGTCAATTGTTCAAATTCACTTTATTGTTTGAGTCTCTATGTTTGTCCGTACTTGATTTCAAGAAATAATTCCGGTACACGCCTATTTCTTTCCTAGATGGGTAGTTTTTACTTCTCTTACTTAACTTAGGACACTTTAACAATAGTTCTTGAGCAATAAAATCAATCAATGTTCTAAAAGATCTTTCTAAGATAAATAGAATGTATCAAAACTTAATATAAAATTGCCTAATTTGTTTTATTGAAGCTTCCTAATACAAATCTAAATACTAAAATCAAACTAGTGATACCTAAGGTTCAATTTAAAGTACTAACTTAATCTTTGTTTTATCTAACAGGTCTGTTAGATTGGTTCGTAGTTGTCAACTTACACCATAGATCGAAAGATTAGGTTGGTTTTGACAATTTAATACGCGCTTCTTGTGATTGTCGGTTTCCTATACAGCCTTAAAGCTTATCTGTTTTTAAAGTATCCGTTTGCTAATAACTAATGTTTTAGATTTATAGTACTCATAATTTTCTTCTTCGGTTTGGACGTCATCTTTTATCATTAACATTAGGATTAAATATTGAGGTATAATTACCAAAAGTATGTTTGTTAGTAGTTTCATTTGTATATAAAACAAGTTGTGAATTTGAGGTTTATATGTGTTGTCTATCTTCCGCATAACACTCGTTAATGAACTAGTTCAACGACGATTTGTTTTATGTTTTGTTATTCATTTATCATTAAAATTGTTCCAGATAACTCGCTGCGTGGAGTACCTGGTGAAGTGCGGAGAAATCTTGATAAAATACGAAGGACAACGTGGTACTGCGAGTGAAGTGACATTGTCGATAATATTACGAATAGAGGACTAATAATCGTTATCTTTCACGATAAGAACGGTATTCATCGATAGCAGTAAGCCGTGATGACTGTGTATTGCGCAACCGACTTAATCATCAGTAACCGAAATCAAATATTTTTTTACTGAGTCAATATTTTTAGTTTTAAAACACTTGAAACTTGAAGCACCTTAAATACTGAAACTAAAGATATTGTCTTAGGAAATTAATTGCTAATCTTTACACAGAAAATAGAGGCCGAAACAACATAAGTGGGCTTTTACCATTCTGTCTTTCTGAAATTTGGAATAAAATATGTATTTGGTGAAAGAATTAGGGAATCAAACTGTCGGTGTATTAAATAGGTGATCATCACATCTGAGCCATGTATAACACTGGGTTTCGACTAGTATACTTTCTAATTGCTGTATGTACTTTTGAATTAATTTTATCTTGAGAACTTTGAGTTATTAGAAAGAAGTATATAACTTGAAAGATGTTTTGAGTTTTTAGCTATTCTGGTATGGTAATAAATTGTATTATGCAATCAGATTGTTGATTGTTGCCAAATAAGAAAATGTGTGTTATGTATGTTAAATGTAAATATTCTAACAAGTTTGCCAAAAAGTTATTCTGTATGTATGTTAAGTAGCTAAGAAAACTAGAGTATATGTATATGGAATGTCAAAACGTGTAATATTCATATTTCAAAACTAATCTTATAATAGCCGATAACATGTAAATATTATTCCTTATCGTAATTTAAGCTTCACAGAAACAGGAATTATAATTTGATAATATTATATAATGTATAAAGTGCAACATTTGCTTAAAATCAGTCTTGGTTAGTTGCAAAATATATCTTATCCATTCATAAGAAATCAACAAGAATAATGTAACTTATACGCGTTGATATATAAATAAATAAATTGAACTCTACACTGCAGTATTTGAAGCAAAATTATAAAGTATTATTCATATATTTTACATCCTAACCACGACTGATTACAGACAGAAATGCAGTGGTTTCTTTATATAATAGCCCATTGCATTGCTGCTAATGAGATAAATTTAGTTTAATGTAAATCATTTAGGTGGCGCTAATAATTTAGGTGCAATAATAGTTGATAAATTATTGTACTCATAACCAATATTTATAGTTCTTACTTGAACAAATTTTGTAAATCAGTGTGCTATAGTATTACTTCTTACGTTTAGGTATTGATTAATTGTAAAAGTTCAGTCATTAAATAAATGAAATGTTATGTTATTGTAAAAATACTTTTTATTGTTACTTATCCTTATATCATTCGTATCTCCACGATATAGAATACTGGTACCTCGCTGATTACTGAATCAAATCTATTTAACCCTAGATTCTTCGTCTTACGAGTCCTAATAATATCTTATTCATACACACTATACGCATCGCCACGTTTGCGAATGCAATTCTGATTCTATTTATATCTTAGACGAAATGTTTTAAATCTATACATATGTACATATGCACTCCTGTGCTTCACTCAGGAGATATGTAGGCTCATTGAACGATCTTGACAAATCTTTTTTGCCTCATTCACACCCATTAATCTTCTGAGGCATATTGTTATGTTTTTCAATATTAATATAAAACAAAACAATGTACCAAAACAAAAGCCTATCGCAACACATGACGATTGATTTGGCTCCCATCCAGAAACTTCGATGGGTGCTCGTTGGAAAAATGATTCCGAACGATGATCGCCCGATGCATTTGGGAGACGACTGAGTTTGAAACTGTCTCGTTTGCAGCTCAAGTCCCTTGGAGACTTGAAATGTCTTTCTATCGACACGTTTCGACATTTTTGCTCTTTTGATTATTTTGGTACAATGTTTAAGATATACTTAAAACGAATGTTCACACAGTAGAGTTCAGTTTATAGGAATCTGAATATCCATGAGATGAGAAGTAGATATTATTTATTTATTTTCAAATTTAACAACATATTGGAAACTTTTTACTGGTTTTGTTACCGGGTTAGCTAAAGGTTAAGGTTTAAATGGAACATTGTAAAATACGATGAATACACGATAATTTTTTATCTAGTTTTGAGTCACTAATCCCTATTACTATTACTATTATTCCAATAATATTGCAAGACATTTTACATATTAATTATTACTTTTTCTTGAGTACGTGCTCCTTGGTAATAAAAGCCGTACCACTTACGTACCTACATACATACAAACACTAAGAAAATCGTAAAACCGCCCTAGTACCAAATATCCAATTCAAGAAGTAAGGTGCACAATTAAATGAATATTTAAACAACGAGGAAAAGCAGGTAAGCTATCTGCCAATGCAAAAGAACTCCGAGGGAAGACGATGTGTTTCTATGTGATTACAAACGGGAACAAACATAATTTTACTCATAATTGTTTCTTGGCAAATGATTTTCTGGATGAGTGTTCTGATTAAATTGTATCTTTATTACTCACTTACATTTGAGTTCGAAAGTTGGTTCTAACTATATAAACTTTACTCGAAGGCTTTATCAATTATTTTTAAACAATTCCTATTAAAGTTCCTACTTTTTTAGTATAATATTAACTAGAAAACTTTCTTTAAGTGGCCAATCGACTAATCTGAATATAAAGCAAGTTACAGAAATAATATAGTCTAAAGTTATCATCACTCTGATTGTAATTTATTCAACAAACTGATGTAGCTGGTCAGTAGACAAAGGTTATGTAGTCATTTAACAAAAACCCAATAAGTCTAGACTGCGTTCTTTTTGAAAGCAACTCCGCGCCCCGCCACTTCAGGGTTAGTCATAAAAAAAGGAAATTCTGCTTTATTTTTGTTTCATGTGAAAGGTGTTGTTCCTGAATTTCATCTTGAGTTGAAGTTACACTTCTTATAGAATAAATATTTAAATAAATATTATTCGTTTAACACAAATCGTAACGGATGTCTATAACACTTTTCTTCGACTTTTCAGCTTACTAGTTATAATCTTTTAAAAAATGTAATGAAAACTTTTCCTAATACATATTTGGCTATTGAGTTGAAAACAAAGAAAATAATATAATATCGCTGTGGTAAGTATCATCCCAAATTACTCCTTACTACTAAATACTAGATGGAGTTGCATTCTATTCAAGATCAAGTCCAACTCGTACTTTAAACAAGCGTATTCTTTCAGGATAATACATACACAAACTTGCTTGATGCCCTTTTTTAAAAGAAGTCGAGTATATATGTATATCTTTCATGCAAATAGGTACCTACACTGAAATACACCTAGAAGTGCCCCCTCAGCCTTAAGACTTAGCGGATGTGAGGTTTACTACGCCATTCGTGTCGGCCATGGCTGCCGTTCCAGCGTCTTCTTCTGTCTTTAACACTCCTCGGGGAGTTCATTTATATATTCGCAACACGGAGGCCGCAATAAAGCAGCGTTATCCCGTTCATTATTTAGTCATCGCCGGGCACTCTCGAGTGGGGAGGCCCGCGAATGGACGCCGATTCTGCTCACAGTTTGTAAGGAGCGTTAAGTGAAGATTGGTTGTGGCCAGGGTTGGGGTTATAAGCAGTACTGGACTGGAGGTATTAGAGTAGAGTGACTTATTGGTGTGGTAAATCTTTTTAGAATTTACTTTAATGAATTAATTAATACTGTATGTACAAGCTGTCAATTGAAATAATCCTACTCAGTCTCCTTCAGTAACCTACGATGAAAAAACACGATGATAACAAAATAAGTAGTAGTCTTTTTTCTATCTTGAAAGTGATAGAAGGATGTGAATATCGGCGTATATAGTCACCAGCAAGTATCTTTTTTTATAAAGATTCTTAATATTTGTAATAAGGAGCAACACACACATGAGTTAGGAGAATCGAGGCCGGTAGAAAATAAAATGCACCAAAACGACTGTAGCCCCAGTCCAATTTTATACGGCGTCGGTTGTTATTTAGATGTGTAATACCACGGTGTCTCACCCCACAGGAAATAGTGCCGATATAAATAGGAATCATTACATTGTACAAAGTGCACTCGTAAAAGTTTTATGCACTTTTAAATTCAATGCTCCGCGGATGGAACAGTGAACTGCGAATTACTCGTGTCGTCATAACATTTTTATGGCAGAAATGCATAGTGACACGAGTCTCAAAGCTCTGGAAGCTTAGAAGCAGTATTTGATGGGATATGGGACTTGAATACAAGATGATTACTGTTCAGTTAGGCCTGTGACGTAAGAAATGACTAGGATCTTCTACACCACACAAACCATCATAGGAAAAAAGAAGAAGCTAAATGGAAAGAATTTAGAACATAAATAACAGATCCTAATCCCGATGGGAACATTGTATTAATGAAGATTTCTGTGTGTATCACTCGACCAAACATTGGGAGGAGACTGCCTAATTTCTTAGAAATCTACACTTATACACAGAGAGATATATTTATATAGCGAGATATACAGCCTTTCACGATGAACGTATTGACTATCTGGTGAAAATTTGCATCACTTCGGTCTTATATGAAGGACATAACAATTTCGGAGATGGACACCTAAATCTATGATTACCTATAAAGAATATCTGGATGTATTTCATTATGACTACATAAAACATCTCAAAACGCAATGTAAAGAAACAGGGACAACTTATAAAGTTCTCCATTTTGTAATTCGGCACAAAAGACGAACACGTTGTTTTCTTGTTTTCCCCAGCAGGTGGAGTTAGGGGTATTCCGTTTTACGATCCGGCTCGTCTTGCCGTCTAAATCTCCTTATTTATACGGCAGCGGGCACTCGTGGCAAAAATTAATTGGCTCCGTACGCTGCTCGGTTGACGCTTTATTGTTCCTGCTAGTCTGTGGATTTACTTTAGTTAGGTGTGAGCGTCAAATGAAATTTATGAGCGGGAAAGAAATCCTGTGAGGTAATTATGTGGCTGGGAAAGATGTTCATGCACCGCCGGGGATTTTGTTTTGTTCGTTAAGTGAATTCTTTTTGCGTTTAAACTCGTGTAGTAAAATAAGTTACGATCATAGAACACATATTACTTTTAAATTAAGATTATTTATGACTTGTTTGATTTCAGTTCAACCACGAATATTATCGTAGCTTAACTTTGTGAATTGCATTAACTTATATTGCTAAGGTACACGAGCCATATTTGGCGCATTAACACTATTCCGCGTTATATTTAACTAAGCTCTTCTTGTGATCAATTAACATCATCGTCATAACACAGGGATCTTAATGATTTTTTTATAATTACTTTTATACGCACACTCAGTTAGACTTTTAAGTTCCATTTTAGTCATTTATTTATACGGAATAACCAATGACTGCATTATAACAAGCATATATAGACGTTTCATATTTTCTTTACCATTCATTGAAATACCCAAAGCACATTAATTCAAAGTCCTTCCATTGCATTCCAATACCAATACCAATTACAATACCAAACCCAACTGTAAACAAAACAGCATTTCCCTTACTCGACACATTTAAAGCGTCCGAAACAATGAAAGTGCAACAGAGCGATGTACTGGAACAATCGAATGAGTCTGTGTCTCTGCCGACCTCCTTGGACGAGGGCCAGGTGGACGCACCTGGTGAATGCGAGGGTAAGGAGACCAGCTAATGGGCCAGAAAATAGGAAGGATGAATAGTGGTCGAGGAGTTTAATAGAGTTTTATATGGTGTCATTTATTTGTGCTTTGGTAAGATATGATTTAAGGGAACATAGTTGTAATAAATTAGCTAAATGACTACAGCTATCTAACCAAACAAAGGTTTTATAGGCTATGGTAGCATATCTATCTTAACGAGATGAAGTTTTATATAATTCATAATAAGTTAAATATTTTTTTGGCGAAAAGCAATGCCACATTCATAATATAAGAATACTATGCTGAGAATGATTGTTTGTTAGTATTATTTTTCAAGTAAATCAGTTTTAGATGAAGTTTCATATATGAATAATAAAAAGAGTAGGATTGGACACTTTATATGGTTTCAACGTAGAACACAGTGAAACTAAAATAATAACAAGTTAATCCAATTTATATGCATATCAGTGTAAGCCGATCTTTTGTACTATATAGGCGACTTTACCACTGGTAGTTAAAGTTCTTCATAGAGAGCTTACGTCGCCAGTTTTCCTTTCTTAGACCATAGTGATTCAAACAAGAGTGGGTACCTTGTTGTTTTTTAATACTAAGACAGTCTTTTATTAAAATTTAGTTTACTGGGACCTAGAAGATATTACACATTTCCTTCACCTTGTATAGTAAATTAATAAACCGCTCTTCATCATTATTATAAAACACTATTCCTTTGTTTCTACGCCAATGACACATATTGATAACTTTACTCGTAGTAACAAATCCAGCTATAAACGGAATTGATGGGTTAATTCAAACCTGACAGGTGCTCTAGTTAAGCTTAAGGTTCTTTATGTTTGGCAGGCGCCTGAATATTGCTCCACTAGTAAGTAGAGAAGTGTCAGTTGCCTAATGGGTAGAGATAGTGGCTCTGATTCTGCTACAATTAATATTCAGGGGTAATAAATGGTAGGTATAGGTCTAATACGACTTGGGCAGGTAACTAGTAGGATTTATAGCAATTATTAAGAAAAATAAATAGTTTTTTTGGGATGTAAAAGGAAAAAATATTGTGTGTTGGGTTGGTTTAAAAATAAAAGAACAATAAATAATTTTGATGTAGTTTTTGAACAATACTATGAAAACATGCACCACAATGTAACATAACGTGTGTAGTCAAATTCAATATTGCATTAAATTTAATCTAATGAAACTTAAAATACTCAAAAACCAATATCTTTTACTACGACTTATCTTTATCAAGGTTTTTGCATTAAGTAGTTAATTTGCTACTTTTGAATACACAATGAACACCAATTTAAGTTTAATTAGTCTGTATAATAGTATTCTTACATCTGACAAACCAAATGTAAAAAAAATTTAATTTGACATAACTGTATACAAATATAACAAAGACTTAGTCTCATCGTGCCACCATATATCTATATCTACTAAATCTCATCGTGTCATTCCTTAACTAACTAAAGCCTAGCAGAATCGTCTCCCTCGCAATCTATCTTACACACAGAACCGTTTAACTTCGGCCCCGGCTTATCCAGTCAGGTGACGCAAGTTGGCATATCGCTCTGCAGTGATTTGCAATGGCCGCGTAAGCCTCACTGCAGCTCGAGCCTCACGTCCAGCACTTTTATTACGCCGAAATAAAAACAAAATTGGTAAGAATTTATGACCTGCAGACGCTGCAAGGAACTTTTGATTCGGTTTGAGTTTTGCGAAGGATTTAAGAGTGTTGGTGGTTGGTTGAGCGGTTGTGTGTTGTTGATGGGATTGGAGATGAATATTTATAGAGTATTCTTTCAACCCGTCGAATAATAATTAATGAATCGAAGAACAATCTGACAAAAACAGGTTGTCAGGAATATGGTAATATACATATATCATTGTATGAAGTTAATTATATAAAAAAATGATCTCATAATACATTAAGTTACCTTAAAATATGATTCTAAGTTTATTTTAATTTCTTCCCAAAAAAACTCGGCGTTGTTCTCACTAAATTGTATAAATTTATTTAACCTTTGCTACGATGCAATAATCATTATAATCGTTCCTTGTTTTATCGTCTCCTATTAAGATTCTTACTAAGAGTAAAGACTGTTCACAAATAGTCAAAGTATAAACCATCATAGTACTTTACTTTTTTGTTATTCAGCATAAATAATTGTACACATTACACTTCATTTGAAAACCTACCTTAATAAAAAAACCCGATTTCGAATCTTCAATGTCGCGGCGTCTCCCATTTTCTTGGCAAATAATAAAATATCCGTATCAATTCTTATTAGGAGAGGAATGAAAAATTATGCTTTTTCGCCCTTTGCCTTTGTTTGCGGCTGACCTTTTATATGAGGGTGTATTGCGGCGACGTAATAAGGGGACGAAATGGCTGTCGCGGCTTCCTTAAAACTACTTTCTTGTTTTATTACCTAAACGCTGTTCTGTTGATGGGCCCTGAGCTTTGCTAAGGAAACTGTCTTAGCGTGAACATAAAAAACCTTATCGTCTGCTTACTAAATTGAGTCTGAAGGAAATGCTTACGAATGCGCTCGGGTAGGGTGTTGACCCAACGTTGACTTACATTGCAACATGTTACGGGAAATTTCTAGCAAAAAGATTTAAAATATTTATGGATTCATGTAAGACATTTTTTAAAACTATTTTCCTTATTTACGAAATATATTCCCTCCTATACCAAATGAATGTCATACAATGAGTATTACAACGTAATTCAATGAATTAGTCTTTTACTTTCTCAGACAAATTTTATTTGGATATATCTGGGCTGTCACATTATAAACAATGTGTAGAGTACCCGCCACATAAGGTGGCAGTTGGAGGCGTCGCCACAGTCGCGTAATCCAGTGTTGCCAGTAAACACGCCAAAACTAGCACTCACTGTGCCATACGGCTCGATACATTATATTGAGGTTTCATTTGTAACGATCTTTGGTTGCAGAGCTATAAACTCAAATAAAACAAATTAATATACCAAAGTCAAAAGTCAAAATATTTTTATTCAAAATAGGCCCTATCATAAGCTCTCTTTGAAAGTTATTTTATGATCTAAGTACAAATTAAAAAAACTATATATTGACAAAAGGAATATATATGAGTGAAGTGGAAGGGCGGTTACGTAGGGGCCGGCCTAATAAGACATATATGTAACAGTCAGATAGACGCTATATTGAAAAAAGGTGACGTTAGGAGTACCTATAACCGCCGAGAGTGTATTAGAGAATGTATGAATGTCAATGAAGCGAAAGTGGTCTGTCAGGATCGGGACAAATGGGGATCCGTGATCTCTGCCTGCCCCTCTACAGGGAATCAGGCGTGATGTGTATGTATGTATGTAAAAAAACTATTTCAAACATGGCACTGAGCATTGTCTTTACATATTTTTACCGAGGTTAGTTCACCAACCATTTCGGCTGCTCAAGATGCCACGTCATGAAGACCACGACCGCTCTGATAAGAGCGTAACGATTGAGAAGAAGAAGTTCAGCGGAGACCCTAGCTTGGAGAAGAACTAACAAGAAACTCCGGAAATCAATTTATTATAATCACCCTTAACAAACATAAAAATTACAAAGAGTGGGCAAAAAACACAACGCTGGTAATACTAAATTTACCTTTCATACAAAATAACACGCAATGGCGGTAACGTCAAATTTAGTTCCAAGTTTGGCTACTGCCACCTTATGTGGCGGGATCTCTACTACCCTATTGTTTTATTTGACATTTAAACGTGTTTATTTACAGTTTAAAGAGATTCGCGATTTATGCTCATGATTAATAACTAACGGGACTTATCTCTTCTTATATATATATATATATATATGTTTTTTGAGCCTGCCCGTGACCATGGCTGCTGCAACGTAGCCGAAACGTCGGGTTTGTTATTAATCATGCGTATTTATTTACGTAAGTCCAGGATTATCACTTTTCCGTGTCTCTAGAATTCTGAACTCGGAATTCATTACTAAATAAAGATCTCAACCCAATTACAGAAAGTGCGTAGTTTTGTGTGAATACACAGTGAACTCTCATGCTTCACGAAAATTTCAAAAGAACGCCGAAGAAACGAGTGGAAAATTCTGTATTTTATGTTATCATTCTCATCTCATCATTTTTAAATATTGTTCATGATAATAAAATATATTGGGTTAATTTTTTTTAGGAACTTGGAATAGTATGGTATTATATTGTTTGTGGACGCAGATTTACTATAACCGGCTCACATGAGTGAAGCGAAGTGTTATGCCTATATATTTGTTATTAACCTTTTTGAATGAATTCTAGAAATATAAAACAACTAATATTATATATTCACAAACAAAACATTAAATCTAATTCCATGGTCGAAATTCAACAGAATAGTTTGCCTAAAATAAGAGCTTAGATAGTGACCTCTTGTTTGCAAATTTTGCAACTTTGAAAATCTCTGAGTCAGATTAATGCATATTTGGAACACAGATGTCTCTGAATGTATGAGTTTTCATCTTGTTTTCCTTCCTTAAGACAATGCATAGACGGACTAAGTATACAAGTAGGTAAGACAAATATTTATTAAAAATAAGTATTGGTATATTTTTTGTTAAAAAGCAGAGGTTTCCAATTTCTTTGCATACTAATATCTTTGTTTTTGTATATCTTTAATGTATCTCACATGAAAACCTGTTGGTTAATACAGTTTTTAATGTGCATGTAACATATAAGAGCCTCAATGTTACAATATCACTAAAAATTAACATTGGTGGGAGTGGTGTTAGTAATAATGAACCCTGTATTGCTAAATTGAGGAAAAAAATCTTTTCTTCTTTTTCTTCGGAAAATACATACATTTTAAGCCGTAATTAATCATATAATGATTTATTTAAAATATACGTATATATAATATAATTACAATAAACGGCTCTTCCCGGAATGCCATAAAACACGGCATTGATTATTCCATCTACATACAATTACTATATTAACTGTTTACTACCCTAAATACTCTGTTCCTTAGCAATACATTATGTATGTTAGCATTAGTGTGACCGGTCGAGAAGGTAATTCACACAAATAGCCGCCCCTACCTGAGGGCGAGCCTAAACAAAACTGTAACTAAATAAATTTCATCTGGCAACCCTCACGCACAAAGTTTTTGAAGAACGCGCGATCCTTACTGTAACTGTAGTAACACAACTCCAGGATAGAGGGCGTGAGGATAAACTTTCTATTTTTCGATTGGCCACGTTAGAAAGTTGGCAATTCACTTCCACGTTCGCACCCGGCTGGTGGAATGGAATTTTCTAACTTATTTTGCATCGGGCGTCCAAAGGATGCGGAGCATTGTTTGCCAATAATAGTTGTTGCTTGTTTCGATCGCAGCGTTGCACTGAACTTGTGATCAAAATATTTGTATAAGGATTAAGTAAAGGAATGTATGTATGTATTAGGTTATGTAATCCGACATGTTCATCGTATGTAAGTATCTTGCTTGATATCTCTACTAATCACGTTATTTCTATTACCTCGTGTAAAAAAATCTATAAAGGAAAAGTAGAAGTTAGAGTTTGACAGGGTAGACCACGTAGAACCTATACAGATGAAATTGAAGAAATTACAGTCAGGATCGTTCCAGTTGGCGATTGATAGGCTCTGCTTATCCCGTTGGAAAGTAGAGTCGTGAATATGTATATGTATATATATGTAAATTAACATTTTGCGTTAGTACATAACTTTAGTTTGAAAACTGTTTTATTTTTTTTACACGGGAAGTAATCAAGATACACGAGGATAGCTACGCATGGTAGACTTAGTTCCGTAGGCAACTCTATATTACATTTTTATTTCCTCCAACACACGTTAACATAAGTTATGACTCCTAATCTAGTGATTCCTATTACATCTACCTCAATTATTTTAACTTTTCTGTTAAATTAATGCCTAATATACATAATTACATAGAAATCCAACTCAAAATCCTTCTGAAAACTAGAAGACATATAAAATATAATGTCGGTGGGCGCGCAGTAGTGGAGTTAGGCAAATGGCTCAAGTTAAGTAAAGGGTGACTGCAAGTGGAGACTACTTGTGTAGTGTTGTTAAGAACAGTTGACTCCAGACAATGTTCTGAGACGTTTGTGATGTCCGCAGACTGTGATTATCGAAACAATCGCCGCCGACTCCGCTCACCTACTTGGTGTAAGGATGTGCGTGATGTAATGTTTACGATGTTTACGTGTATATTTATTAGTACTAGTATTTTAAAACTAAATATGGCTGTTGTTTATCTTAATACATGAAATGTATAACTGACCATTATATTTTTTTATCATTAGGTAATATTTACTAAAATATAATTTTCCATATTCCTAATTTAACATTACATTATAATTAATTAAAAGGCTCAACGTAACGAAGTCAATATGAAATAGGTATTCAATTAATTATAATGTATTTGTGAGGTTATTCTTTCATTACCTGCAATGTAGGTGACATAGATATTATTTTATTTTGAACATTGGGACTCAACGCAACATGAAATCATCACACGTCATCATTTATTACATACATACAGTAACTCTTTATTTGTAATAAAATATATGTAGAAAACTACCGACCACTGAACTTACCCAATCACTATTTAGTATTTACTCACCAAGCCATTCAGGCATTACTTATCGACACCCAGCAATCCCAGCCCTAGAGCAATTTGAGTCGACGAGTGTTTGCCCAAGTTTGGGCGGGCGCGGTCGAGCGATCGGGCGGGCGGAAGTGGTTGGAAGAAGCACACAGAACTAGGACTAACGTCCATTTAGACTAGGGCTTAGTAAAAGTCAGTTATTGGAAAAGGGGGCTGCATTTATGTAGTACCTTGTTCTTATCCCAACTAGTTGGGGTCGGCGCAACATGATTCTCGCTTCGATACTCTTCTATCAGCCGTAATTTCTGCAGTCACTCCTTTGCTTTCCATATAATTCTTTACGATATGTAACGAAACGATATATGTATATTTTATTTCAATTTTAATCTAGTCTATATCTCAACTGGAAATTGATTGTCTCATAACGAAAAGAAATAAATTGTTGTTTATTTAACGGCTGTTCCTTCATCGTTTTTATCTAGTGGTATCGGCAAAACAGTAGTTAAAAACGATTTTTTTCTTCATTTTTCTATGAATGCTGTAAGAAACTACACTACGTTTTTTTATCATTATTAACCTACTACTCAAACTTGTTTGTAAAACAAATAATTTCAAGACGTCGCCATTTTAAACTTTCGTCTCTATAGAGACATCTGGTCTACGTTCTAAGTTTAACTGTTGCGTCCGCTGATTGTAGGCGGCGACCACTCGGCTATGTACTGGTCGCTCTGCTATCATTATTTCATGAACTTAGTCTTGCTTGGGGTTGTGTCCAGACCAACTGCTCATCCGCGACGTTAGGTAGCGATAAATATGTATTTATTTTGGAAGAAAATGGGACATGTCGCGTATATTTTGCAAACTAAGTATTACCTTTATTACCTGACGATTTTAAAATATAGGCAATAAATAAGTCCCGTTTTCTTGTGAAATTAATAAAATTGGCGAGTCTCTTAAAAATATTAAACAGGTATTTATTTGTGTGTTATGTATTTAGATGGTGTTGCTTCGTTACGAGTAGTAGTACGTTATATAGTTGATGTATCCAGCTGCCTATCTACATAGAGTAGTAAAATAACAACTTAGGGCGTGATGAGTAATGAAAAGTAGTGAATTTATTGTTCTAAGAAGCGTTTTATAACACCATTAATACATATAAATAAACTCTTTCGGCATTTTGCACGTATTTCATAAATTGAAGCTTTTTTCAGTGGTGCGTAATACTGTTGGCCAAGACTGTATATGGTGAGCTAGAAATCTGTAGTCTTCATCCCACCTCGTCTTTCCCTTAAACGATCGTCTTAAAAATGGTTCTTGTGTGACTGTGTCTATTCTTCCAGTTACTATGACTGTGATATGAAATTTTACGATACTATGAGACATGCCTTAAATATAATTCTAAACTATATACCTCTAAAATTCTTAGCAATCTATCCACCGCTACTATTACAAATATTTATATTTTAAGATTAGTTGCTAGTTAAATATCATATGGCTATGATATGTAAAGATCCTTTTAATGTCACCTAGGTTGGTAAAAAATGGTAAAGACTGCATGTTGAATCCTTTTGAATAAATAACATAAAGGCACAAGAAAACTGTAAGCACAGCTCTCCCATCTAAAGGTCCGTAATATTAGTCCCAAGTATAAACAAACACGTACAACAGGAATGCCAATGATCGAGCAAAGATAATCCAATTTCACTAATACGATTGTTAAATAAAATAGAAGAGCTCTAGTGATTTAGAAGCGAAAGGTCGCCTGCGAATATATACACAGAATTACAGCAGCAATTCTGAGCTTAATTCGTCGGCCACAAGAAGGATGGGCGCCTGCCCGACTTTAATTATAAAACGCAGGTTTATTCTCTCTAATTTCGTGAATTTTGCATTCCTGGCGCGAGCCGCGAAAGGGTCTTTGAAAGAAAATGTCATTTGTTATTCTATTATGGCTGGCAAAGAAGTGGGCAGCTTGTGTAATTACTTTTGTTTGGAAGGTGTTTGTCCACATGGGCCTGCGGCGACGCCTTTGTCTCTGCCAGTGACTGCTTATACACGTGCCTAAATTATAAGTGTAAAGGTGCCATCAGTCCCCTTCAATCAACAAACTCTTTTCGCAGACACTTGATCGACAATTGTCAAGTTTGCGTATATTAAATATTAAAACAAATGGTGTTAGTGGTTTAGAACGAGTTTTATTATGAAATATAAACAGTTCTAAATTACTAGTAATATAACAATGTGTTTCAAAAAAAATAATCGTATTCTCTACTTTCTACATTTTTCGTAGTTGACATTCTTTCACTGAATTGTCTATTGTTACAACATCAAACCATTTACCCTTACAACATTATCCGCGTAATGCTCCCAATCAAACGACAGATGGCACCCTGTCAACAGTCGCTGGCGTAGTCGGAAAGGCGCTAAGTTTCCTCCAGCGGTCGTTACGAGGCGCGAAACCCCGCGATACAATTACACAGCGGTCCGCCATATTTATGCGCGCGGTAACCAAATTGCCCGGAATTATTCCATCCCATTGAGTGCGTAAGGCGCAAATTAAACCGACTTTATATTGGACGATTTTCTTCGGAATGGCCCCGGATACCCGGCAGTTTGATAAGGAGAAGATTGCCTTATGAAATAAGAAAGGAATTCTAGGAGCTCGCCTTGGTTGTCTGTTTGCAAGTACATACATATTATATTGACATTTCGGTAGATAGAATGTCATATTAATTCGTTTAATACCAGAGATATAATTAATATGGAATATTAGTGACCTGTCGCTAGCCTATCGTCTTACTAATCAATAGCTCATGCATTCACTGCGTTAAATTTTGTACAAAATACAGTTGTATGAGATATAGTACAAATATTTACTATCGGATCAATAGGCAGGCAGTATCTAATAAGTAAAATATTATTATTAAATCTGCTTCCATAGGGAACTAAACTTGAATCCATGACCGTATGAAATAACTTTTTTTAAGATTTGTACCTAGCAAGTTGTTCTAATATATATTAGCGACATCAATATTATTACTTTTTAAGGACATTATTTACAAATGGTGTCTGGATATCCGGTGAAAATAGAGCATCTGGTCGAGTATTACCTGTTGCAAATAATACATAGATTTGCTCTCAACATCTTCCTCACGGCCCATAATTGATTCCAGTTGCAGCGAACGACAGCACGTAACCGAGCCTAATGAACGATGGCCCTATTCGTCGTGTTTATTAGTGCGGAAAGTAGGTGTAAAAGTTCTCATAAACCCCCATTGGCGGGAGACGCCTCATAGAGCAGCCGCGAATTGCCTCTAAAATTTTACAACTGAGAAACTCAACCCCTGCGTATCCGAACAGTTAAAAGAAAATGGGAAACGCCCGAAAGATATATTTTCTGAAGGGCTAAGATATTTCGCCAACTATATAGGGTAATGAAAGCGAATGAGGGAAGCCGCCCGCTAACAACTAATTGCCTATTCCGGAAACTCATTTGAACACAAAATGGATTTCGTATTAAAATTTTTGTCTGTCTTACTAGAACAACAGTTCGAATTAAATGCCTCTTAAATGAAATGCTTCGAATGCAGTCTTATGCAATTTATGTTTAGCCAATTCTATCTTTTGTTTATTGTTGAGGAGCGGCGGCAGAGGCGGTGCGAATCAAGATGCGGCGCGTCATCGCCTCGGCTGCGATCATTATTGGGGAGCGCGGGCGAGGGGCGCGCCACCTAGGGGCCTCCGTCTGGACGGCTAATGACGCCTGTGCCCAGAATACTGAGCGGCCGCATACGTCTTCCTCCACCATAATCAAATTCGAAAGTCAATTCGATATGTTCGGGCGGCTTCTTGCTGCGTAATTGGTTATCCGACCATCTGAAACAGCATCACGTAATGCCTAGGCGATCTGCACCTTGATTGCCAATCCCTGGTTTCCAACTCCGGCCGTACGGAAAGTTGCAGATAAATCAAATGATTTATTTGTAGCGCCGGCGAACTCCGTTTTGTTTAAGTGCTTCTTTCGCGCAGCTCTCGCTCAGATGGCTCGCGACATATTGTCTGGGAACTCCGCCGACGCTTCTCTGATAAATAAGCGGGTCACATATTGAGAGGGCGAAGGGGGAACACAATTGTAACTTTCCGGCCCCAGTTCACGGAAAGGCAAAAGTTTAAAAAATACAAGTTTGCTTTGTGAGGCCGCGGCACCCGTTCGCACGTAGGAGCGCCCGATGGGACCGCGGCAAGTGCGCGGCCGCCATCTAGCGTCGCGCGTCGCACACGACACGTCCGCTGATTCGGCGACGAGTCATTTCCAGGCCGCGGTGCGAGTTCCCTCTCGGTGACTTTCAGTTACCCTAGCTTACGATGAAAGTGAAAAGTATGTTCGCTGTCAATTCCTTAAAAGCTTTTGATACGCGATCAGATTTTAAACAGGATTTGTGTTTGCAAAGTGCGGCCCTAAATAAAAAACGGAGTGGAATAATCGCGCCGTGATCGGGCAGAAGTTGTTAATCTCGTTGGAGTTCCCGGCGGCAACTTCTGATCATTATTTAAAAAGAGTCGGCACAACAAGTAATTAGTATGCGGCCGGGCTGGGCTACATTTTTTTGCATTATTCCAAAGTCGCGGAGATGGGATGTGCCGCGATCGTCAATGATTCATTAGAGGAGAGCTCGCCGGAGTCACGGTGGGCGAATTAAAATTAATGATCCGAAGTGAAGCAGCCATCTCCAGGGATCGGGGGCATTAGCCATCGGGCACTTTCATCCTCGACGATATATTTCAAACAGGTGTCTCGCGAAAAGTACAATTTCATTACAACCGTTGGACAGAGACAAAATAGAAGGCTCAAGCGTCTTCGCAACAACGTGCAAATGACATTAATCTAACTCGAATACTCATTGAAATGTTTTTGCAAACTCTAGTTGTGTTTACATTGTACGAACTTACAAAATATGAGTACATATATTTATAATGGCAACTTAAGTAAACAAAAGTCCCAGAAAGCCTATACCATTTTCCTAAGCCAGTATAAATTTTACGCAAATGCCATTCATCATATTTAAGATCCGCGACAATATTGCGATGTATCCGCATTATGTTATGAGAGAGATTTGGGATGCTGAGACAACGGCCGCTTGGCTTTCTCGTCACGCGCCCGAGGCTCAAATAAGGCTAACTTCCCTTCCTAAGAAGCCTCCCCCGCCCTGCCGACTGGGACTCGGGTTTTTTCGCGAATTTCATTCCCCTGTAGTTATTTATTCAAGTAACATTTACGTGTAAGTATGACATGTGTGTAAATAATGGCTAATGTACTCACATATCTTGTTCACCTTTTATGATGCGTACGTACATATGAAGGCGATGCGCTACTTTATGTACAATTACATTATTTATTGAGGAAAATAATATTTTTCTTTTCTTTAAATACCATTACTAACTAAAAGTAAGAATGCAAATCAAGAATTATCTGTGGGTAGGTGTCTGTTATTATTTGTATATGAATATGGTTTTTAATTTTGTTGATAATACTCTTGAAATTGTGGTTTGTTAATGCAATAAAATCCATACTAGATTTATCTCAATTATTGGCAGTAAATATCCATCAGAACAACTCATTTCAAACTGCAAACAATTAAATCTATCTTTCCACAAATTAGCTACAAGAGAAGTACTGAAAGTGAACCACGAAATGTTGAAATGAAAACAAGAGACAAATGTTTGTTCAAGCCTTATTACACATCGTTTTCTTCCGAACAACAAATGGATAAGTTAATTTACGCGGTCGAGGAAAAACGCCGGAGAAATATGATTCTCCGACTTACTTATTGTTTGTTCAATTTCATCATTTTGACGCTGATTTCGTTTACATATTGTGCTATCGCATTGGTTAGAGTTAACTTTTGCTTTGAGGCTTGAATGGAATAGTTTAAGACATGACATGTTTTATTTTAAAATTAAAATAATCATATTATGATTGTTTATGATTAAATAAAACAGATTTTCACTCATAAGGTTATTTAATCATTTCAAGAAATAATTGGTATAAAAGTTCATTTTGTTGTTATATGAAACTAGTCCATATCTTCATATAATTAGATGTCGCTCATAATGGCTATTTAAATAAGAGTATTACACAAAAACAAATTAAAATTATCTTCATGCTGCTTGTTATTGGGTTAGGCACGAGGTTCTGCCAATAAAATATAATTTAAGTATTTTTAAGTCTGTTCCTTATTAGTGCCAGGTAGAAATAACAGCCATTCATCCGAACCAAACAATACCCAGGAATAAAATTACTTCATAAATGTTATACAAACATAACTCCGCCTCACACTACAACATAACTCCGGCCTCGTATACTTATTTATAGGCAATGAAACTTGATGTTTCAGCCACTTAGCTAATAATGTTAACTTTCTCTCGTTTAGTAACCCCTCTCACCTCACGAGATGACTTTCGCTAAGTAATTTGTAGTTACACCTCGGCCTACGGCATGCGGCTCACGTGGCGGATGATATACGAGCCGTATTACCTAAAATGAGACAGTATCATGTTATATGGCGTACTAGTTCGCCGCTGATATTAATTCTTGCGAAGAAAAGACGTGCATTTTGGAGGTCATATTAGGTTAACCTTTTCTAATGTGCGTGTGAACATAATGTACAAATAATAAAATATGTATGATGATTTCGATATGGTAAGATATTATGATAAAACTCGGCTTCCACAAATCAAAATGTAGTAAGAGCTATTTTGTTTTTAAAACCGTTCAATACAAAAACGCTGGTTGCGCGAACGCACTCAGAACCAAAGTTTATACTTATCACTTTTATAACTTTATAGTTTTTACTTTTTGACAGGCGAGAAATTGAGTTTGATTCGCTTTTCTTTTTGTTTTGGTTTGATACATCCGGGCTGACCCTTTCGTCAGGATAGATAATATTTAGATTCGGTTAACTTTGCTGAATTAGTTCTTATATCATGATGGATATTGACTATCTTTAACTGATCATGAGCGTTTAGTGGTTTAATAGATTTGTAGGGAAACTTCAAGCGTAAAAGATATCAGATCTACTTATCATTGTGTACAAAACTAACATTCTTCTTCCTCAAACCAACTAAACTCTTCTTTAGTCCTGTTACACAGCATATATTTCTTGTGAAGTTTTACTATTTACCCACCTGTATTTTCTTGAAGGGCGGCCTCCTTGATATTATGAAGTGGAGTTAGTTTTCTGAGTTCAAGGAAACTGCTAAAGTTTATTTTCCCAGTTCTCGCTACTTATCTATCATTGCGTAAACAAAGTTTTCCTAGCTTAACTTTCATTCATGGCTTCTGGAAATGAGTCCTAATTTTATTAAATATAATAATGATTACTCGTGTTGACGTATCGTGAATAACCGATGATTGCAATATGCTCATCTACTTCAATGAGGAGGTTAATTAATATGAGGCAAAAAGATTAGTTAGTTTCTGCTTGTCCCATTGGGCAATAGAGGCGTGATTATACGAATGTACATTTATTATTGGAAAAATGTAGTGAAATCATTACTTATTTTATATTGTATAGGGAGCAATCGTTAAATGACGCGCTCAGGACTTTCCAATAACTCCTAATAAAGGTAAGATATATATACTTTTACTTACTATGATATGGTTGCATGCAGCCAAAATAGGGCATTGCATTTATTTGTCAAGGACACGGGGAATTGGAATCAGTATGTCGAAACACACGATAAAACTATGAGATATGTATGTTAGAAGATACATATCTATATTCACGCTTTTACGCCCCCAACGGGATAGTCAGACATTATCGATCACCACCTAGAACGATCTTAACAATTCTCCCTTGCTTCACTCATACCCATTAACCTTCTCATAATTGCTGCTCTTCTAATAATTTGCATAATTTTGAGAAGAAGATTTGCCGGTTTATATACATAAATCAATCGAAATTCCTACCAAAGATGCCTGCTTCTTTTTTTCTACCTACTAGACTTTGTGCAACATAAATACACGAAGTAGCAGGTTACCTTCAAAGTAAAAGTATACTTAGGTATATACTTTTAAAAGTCTTAAACGCTCTTCCCGGACAACCACTCTATATTATAAACATAAGCCATGATTGATCGAGCACATTCGGAAGCCAAAGAAAGAATATGGAATTCATAATAAGACTAAAGCCAGTCTAGCTCAAATAATGGCAACTCCATACAATAAACATTGTTGATGTGCCTATTATACTAAGTCGGAGATTCATGATCAGTTCCTAAACTCAACTTTTGAGTTTTCATTCAAGTGAGCAAGAAATATTATGATTGAAATGAAAAATGAATAGAGAGTAAGAGTAAAATATGGGAAAAACAGTTCTGTAAATTATCCAGAATAATTATCGGTTCTAACATTTTTTCTAAAAGAAGTTGGCATGGGCTATATTCATATTTAAAGTAGACATCAGCTTTCAATTAGAGATGTTCTTAGTTTTATTGAAACATTATTATCAACACATCTTACTCAAAGTTATATACCAGATTATATGAAGTTTTTAATTTACAATAATATTATTACCTTTATTGGCCTAAAAATTACATATTAAGAGCAGATTTCAGTCGTCTATGGTGCGTCAACAAAGTCAGCAGCTCAGTGAAAGTTGAAAATACAAATAATTATTTTTGGCTGAATATTTAGTCAATTGTGATGCCAAACTGGCTAAATATGTGCTCTTTGGGATAAGATTTGGATCCTCAACTGGAACGTACCGAAGAACAAGGAAGACAAGAATTGGAGCTTCGATTTCGTTTTTCTTCGGTTGTAGCGGCTGGCGGCGTTGGTGTAACCATGGCGATAGAATAACAAGAAGTTCAAACGCCGTGGCGTCAGTGTTTGTTCTTCAGCCGACGTAACCTTAGTGGTGAATGGCTTAATAAAGAATAAAAAAAATAAAGGCAGACTTAAACCTAAACCAATGGCAATCATAAAAGTGTTCACAGCGACCCTTCTTATTATTAATTATTAAAGTTCACTCAATTTTGTATAGTTTTATCTAATAATGAAGTTCTTACTGACGTTTCATTTACTAAATTAACTCTTTTAAAAATAAGCATTCAGCTAAGCTGAGTCTAAACACCGTTTCTGCATGTGTCTTTAAACAATGGATGCGTGACTCGGCAGGCGTCTGGTAGGCGCTGTGATATAGTTTCTAGACTTAGCCATTTCGACTTCACTACAGTAATGGCTGTACATTTACCATAAATAAGAAAATTACAGTGAAACCTACAGTTTTAGAATAGAAAATATTTTTTTTGTATATAATACATTTCATAGTTTGCCGTAATATATTGCCTTCAATCATGCCACACTCCAGCTAGTAATTATGATCACTGTATGTCACAAGAGTCGATAATCACCATTACCTACTCTATCGCTGACATGGTAATAGAGGAGCCAAAATTGATAAATAGATAATAAAAGAAGCCGTATCAAAATTGTTAATTAATCCTCATAACATTAAAATGTAAATTTGAACCAAACAGAAATGAAATCACAATCGTTAACGCATAGACAATTAGTACTTCGCAACGTTAGTTCCAAGGTAATGTCCTCTAAGTATGAAAATATTCCAAACGCAATATCAATATACAAAACCTGTACCAAACTTACCGTTTCGCGTGTGCAAGCCATTGAAAGTTATCCGTTCTTTTATTTCCGGAGGCCGCAGTAAAATAAATCCGAACCATATATTTGTTGGCTTTAAATAGTATTCATTTTTGCGGCATTCCCTCTAACAAAAGCAGCATCGGGATCGCATAAAACAAGATAATAAAACGCGGAGGAAAATTCAAAATCACTTACGTTTCCAGTACAGGCCAACAGGCGGTGTCCTGGAATACCAATAAAAATGTAAATAGGGCCAATAAAATTTTGCTTTTGAAGTCGACGTGTGGTAAGAGAGCCTTTGATGTGGCCCGTTATGTTATTTTATTACGGATCGCCTTTTGTCAACCACGGGACTGCCGAGATACTGCCGGCATAATCATGTCTCGGCGACGCTGACACAATGTCACTACAACACCAAGTGTGGTGGCGTTTAGATGGGGCTTGCACTAGCTAATCGTAATCCAAAACATTTTCATTTATTCTTGGCTGAGAATTAAGTTAGCAGAGAATAAAATATGATACGAGTGAACTACCATGAGTTACTACTAAGGACTATGAGTTAGCTGTAGCCTGTTTCAATTAAAGTACAATCTACTCATAGTCATATATTTCGTGGCAGAGGGTAATTGATTATTGTTAGCTGATTAATGTTAACAGATTATTATTAGTTGCATATTCTTTTATGTTTTGTATGTTACGTTCAAGCCCTTACATTAGCTACGTGTCCCGTTGTTGCTATGCTACGATTGTAGCAATCTCAGTTTCGTAGTCGTTGCTTTCCTTTGGAGTTGGAGTCAACAGAATTTCATTTCTCAAGGGTATGCCGGAACACTCTCGTATGAATAATTGAATTATTTTCTTTAGTGACAACTTTCTGCGTCTGAGAGGGAAATAAATAAAATGATAGCGAGACCTAATAAATAATATCTTTCACATTTGTATATTCCATCATCTTTTTTGTTTTTCTCTGAAGGATGGAAAATTAATCGAGAAATATATTTCAGAAGATGCGCCTTTCTTTGATCCTTTTTTGTGACCTCTGAGTTTTTTGAGGTTATGAATATTAGGTCAAATATCTCTTCAATCACTTTGGGCATATAAATTGGGATTAAGATGAAATCATTTGGTTACGGGTGATGTTAAAGAGCGATCTTTGTAAGACTGTGCTCAAATAGGCGACTAAGTTACTTAAACTTAACGACGAGTATCCACTAGTACCTATATGCCAGTATTTAGAAAACGGAGTACCTTAAGCACCCTCTTTATAAAAACAGGTAAAACGTGTAAATACATCTATGTATATTCGTATGCTGAAACCAGAGATGAGTAGAAGAGATTATATACATTATAAATTTAGCATTTCTCAGTATCCTTCAGTCATTTTTATCGGCTTGTCAGGGACAAAGATAAATAGTTAAATTGGTCCAGATCAAAAATAGGCTATTGGTACATTTTAATACGCACTATATTTGCAAATTCTGAATAACGATTCATTTCAATCAGGCACCTGTGGCTATTTAATGGAAAATGTAACGAGGCTTTCAACGGTATACATGAAACAATGATTTATAATAATAGAATAGTCACAAAATTATTTCATCTAAAACATCGATGTTTCTTTGTAAAGTAATCCTAAGAATGTATGTTATCCCATGAATGTTCAAGTAATTATAATTATGGTTACTTTTTTACACTTAGAGCCAAAGAAGCACTTATATAGAAAATAAAGTCACTGATTTGAAGAACTTCCAAGGTAAATACACATACGACGAAAAAAGGGTTAATTATATTTGAGAGACTTGCGATTTTTATTCATTTTACAAGAAAACAGGACTTATCATGTCATGGCCGAAACGTCGGGCAGCAAAAATTATAAAAAATATTTGTTTATAAAATATACGCAACAAGTCCCATTTTCTTGCAAAATGGGGAAAAATTTTTGAGCATCAAAACCCGTGAGACAATGTGTTTCCAACACATATAACTGACAGTATATAAGTTATATTCAAGTTATAAATTCTAAACATGTTTTGTCTATTTGATCAAGAGCATTGCACCTTGAGCTATTATTAATATAACGTAGGCCGTACTTTAGGCCAAGGTTGGCGGCATGTTGTTTGGATAAACCAATATTGAATGGGAAGAATGACCAGGAGTTTTTTATCCAAGATACAAAAAAAATCGACTATGTATTACCTTTCGTCAATCTGTTACAAATTGATAAAATTAATCAATATTTTTGAATCATAATGATAATATTGTTCGCTTGGTGTAAATAGCAACTTGATATTTGATAAGGTAAGCTTATATTTGATAACATACACAAAAATATGAGTATGTTTTATATTAACTTTTCTCTTGATTATACATTGTTGGTGGATTATATAACACAAAATTTATACGTTGGTAATTTGAAACATAACACGGATAGAAAATGTTATATATCTTTTGTAGCTTGAGAACATTATAGCTTATGCAAAATATATGTATAACTATATATAGCGTAACACTTCCAACTACCCTTTGAGTACTGAGAGAGTGGTGTTCTACATTGGTAATTATAAAGCTACACACTCCAATTCTAACATGGTAAAACCACCTCATATCAAGAACTTATCTGGTGTTGATTTCAATTAATTCACGTTACATACGAGTATGTAAAGCAATTTTATGAAATAGGTCGTTCATTCCAAATCCAAATAAATTAGTTTATGGGTTCTTTTCATTTAATTAAAATGGTTCTGCAAATAATACGGTACCATTAACTGTAGATTCATTTATTTTTATTACTTAATTGGGCTATTCAAATTCTACCGACTTATTAAATTGGTCCCATGCTAGATAGGATGATAATTACTGGCTTTATTCTATCCTGGTATTCCTTAAACAGGGACTAAAATATAGGGGTGATCAGAATCTATTCAGGTGATTGACTAGCAAATTAATACACATATTGCATATTACATTATAATATCCAAACTATCGGATAGTTATGCTCAAGTTGTCTATAGATTTGTCTATTTATTCCATTAAGTTGCTCATCATTACGGTTTTTTAACCTGCCGCAATAGATACTTAATAATAGCATGATATTAGAGATTGTATATTCATTTTTATAATTTACTGCTTACTAGCTGCTGTTCTTACCGGCACACCGTAAAAAAACGCTAAAGAGAGTCATTGAATTCATTTTAAAGAAAATTTAGTAATTAACTTATACAGTACATTACCTTTATTGTTATGCTAAGTGTACGCAATGAGATATTTGTACCTATTCAATATTATCATTATATAAATAATAGTATATATAACGATAATATTGCATATACAGATATTAATACCAATATAATAGTCAGTGCTTGTAAATGGCGAAATACCATACCACCTGTCACATTGAGTACTGACTATCTGGTCAACACGTGGGTTCGAGGTGGCCATAGAAACTTTCGCAATTGTGGAGACGGAAACCTCAACTTCTGACTTTCTTTCTTGGGTGGTGCCAAGGGTTAAATGGTCGTGAACGCGTTTGTCTTTATTTGTCTTTTAATATATACATATATACATACCTATATTATCATAATACAATATCCATTATGCCGCGTATCTTAAGTTATGTACAAACATTAGCTCCCTTGATACAACGAATCCGTATTCCTGTCATAGCGATCGGGTTAATTCGATCGCTGATTGGATTGCACGACAGCCTCCGAGGCTCTGTTTACGACTGTTCCGCTCGATGCTAATCAAATAAGAGTTAACTCGTAAAAAGTGGTCGATCTGCACTGATTGATGAATGTTAAGTGAATGATTGTGAAGATGTAAATGAGTATAGTAAATAATTATGTTAATAGACGAATGAATAAAACGAGATTTTAAATTATAAGGCTTTTTTAATTAGTGCTGTAAAAAACTTCGAAGTTAATATGTTTACTTTTTATCAGAACTCATTTTCAGGTCTCCTTAATGTAAAATTAAAATAAATTATTTAACATTCGTGAAATATTGTTCAGAATATCATTATCGAAGATATACAGAGATACATTAATTTCTAATTTGATTTAACAGAAATTAACTATTTGTATTTATATGTTTGGGATACACTATCCAAAATATTTAATGTAGTATAGCGATATCTAATTGAATGTAGTAAAGATTTTTAGATGAAATTTAATATATGTATATGATAATTTAAGCAATAACCCATTTACATATACCGTGTCTACCTAACACTGTGTTATCAATGCGCTGCCTTAAAATCCCCTAATTTAGTAAACGGGGACTAAATGAGTCTTAGACACGGCCATACGAATCCCGGGTCGGGGAACCTAATCTTTCCGAAATAAAGAATGTAAGACATGTCACAGGTGCCCTTTGGGTCCGACAGGGGAAATTGGGGACTTTGTGGCCCGATCCCGGGAACCGCAGACTTAGGGGACAACAGTGTTTTGTTTACCAAGGTCATAAAAGTGAATCTGCAGAAATTGCTGCATGGATTTTATAGGTGAGATTTTTGTTGGAAATATTGGAATACAACATCAAATCCTACGTCATTTTTTTTGCATTATTTTATATTAGTACGCATTATTTATTTATTATTATGCATTATAATTATTTACCTTTAAACAATATTGATGTAATAAAGGGTGGCTATTGTATTAGTAGTCGGTTATCACCTTTACATATTTACGTAAGCATATCACTCAATATCAACTTTAACTAATTTTAAAACCTTACTTGCATCTTTAAGAAAGACTTAGTACTTCTTCATCAAAATCGCAGGCCCGTATAGGTCTTATTTATTTATTTATGCGTCTTTAAGTAAGTCGAGAGTCACGCTTCGTCCGTAAATCGTCCGTAGCGTAGATGCGGCACTGTTAAAACGTACGAGAGTAAATCTCTTGCTGTTAACGTTTACAACAGAATTGGAACGATTTTCCATGTTAGAGCGCGATAGCCTAGTCTATTAGATACGTGCAGGTTGCCAAGGAAACACGGAAAAACGTTCAGAGAACTCGCTTGACCCTACACCTATATCGCCTTTGCTTCTAGGGATTCAATGAGAACTTTTTCTACGTATAAAGCTTTGTGTGTGATTGTTTGAATACACATCACGAAACTTTTATTCATTTTGTGATTGTTTAATACCCTTATATACTACATAAAGGCATAAGGACTATGTTTTATCCATAGTCGTTGCAGATTAGCAAATTCATGAAACCCTAGTTACATATCCTCATTCAACTTTTTTAAATATACATTTTTTAATATCAATTTGAGATATGAGGGGTTCTTTATCATCATGCTCACGTTAGCATAGTGGTCATTTCCATTACATTACACAACGGAAATATCTCAATTTTCCTTAGTGTGTATATGCGTACATTTACATACCAAAAAATTTTATATTCATCATTTCCACACTAACAAGAATCTCTTGGTCCCTTTACCACATGTACAAGACATTCAACACTTCCATGACATAGCCTATGCAGTCCACTCCTGTATTCGTCATGAATACGTAGCAGGCCGCGGATTCTTTCGTTTATTATTCAATCAGTCGTCGGTTGGGCGACGAGTTTAATTTCATGGCGGGTGCGCTCACCGCCTGGGCGGGCAGCTGCCTCTGGGCTTTGCCACTGGAGAGTGGTGTGGAAGGGGACTCTTGTTGTAAAATGAGATGGTTTATTTTACGGGAACACTCATACAAGTATCTCTTAAGAGGACGGAATAAAGATCGGGGCTTTGAGAACAGAGATAATTGTTTTAAGTTGGTTCGAAAATTAACTTTAACCTTGAGAACCATCCACATCACAGTTTTCAACACACACGGAGTTGAGAATATCTATATGTTATGATTGGCAAATAAATTATTGCTTTGCATTTATTGCGAACATTTTTTTTTTTTTGATTTCTGGTTACTGCAATGGTAATAGATAGATAGTTGAAAGCTTTGATCATTCTTATCAACCAATATCACTTGCTATCTCGAGTTAGAGTTATACTATCCAACTCCGTATTCATTAAAATTAAGCACAAAAGAAGTTCCTTTCCACTCTAACCAAACCGTTACCCGAGTCCTAAGAAAGCACAGTAAGAAGACAATTCTTATTCCAAAAGGCAGGGATGCGGTGGGAGTGCGTGAGCGTTTTGATTGAAACCTCTCCGCGGCTTTGTCGAGGACACTTCTCGAACAATTGGCAAATGGAATTCCTTGCTCACGTCACTGCCTGCCGAACTAACTTGGCTTTTGAAAGGCGGCGATAAGATCGAACCCTTCGCATGACGATGACAGCCTGTGTGGGAACTTGGACCATTTCTTTTCTGTGAAAGGAGTTATTGATAGATACATTATGGCTACGTAGCAACCGTGGGGCATGATTATTGCGAGGTGTTAGAAATAGAAAATAGAATAGAGGTGATAATGAATACAACAACATTAAATAATCATAAATTGATTGACAAATGAAAATTTCCCATATATAAAAAAAAAACTACGTATACATGAAATATTCTATCTTAAGCCCGAAAGGGATTAAAGAACGTAAATGTGTTATGATGAGTTTTTGTACTCGTTTCCTATTAGACATCTCATAATTTTATATAATCATTCGTTCAAAGCAAAACATTCGCTAATGAATTATTGTATAACAATAATATCATCATATAGTATATATGTGTTCGAGCTTGCCCAATTGGTGTAAATCTGTCGCAAACACGAATTTAAAAAGGGTACAAGTCCTCTCGCCTGGTAAATTCGAAACAAAGAACAAGGACCCACAATATAATCACGTACAAAGCTTCTAAGACACGAAGACACCCTTTTGTGTGGATGTCCATAAATAAAACATGCTGAAAGCTGCTTACACGATGCCAGCGTTACAAGGGATAGTGTTTTATTAAAATTGCAGCTCACTCGAGTTTGCTGAATGCTTTCGAAACGAACAAGCAACGAACGGGTTTTAATTTTATTATATTAGGAGTAAATAAATGAGAGAATACACCTTTGCTATTCTGGGACCTAAAAATAATGCTAACTAGCTGCCGTTCTTCCCCGCATGTCGTAGCGAATAAGGTACTCGGGGTATGTGGAATCAATTGGGCAATGTGCTAGATACCTGTCACTAATTTTCTAAATAACATCGCCTAGAGGATATTATCGTGTCTCTCAGGTTCAGGAAAGGAATTAAGCAACATATATGTATGTATATCTATGTATGTGCATAATTTACTATGATTTTTTCTTATTTCATTCATATTTTAGAAACTTTAAAGTTCTCTGTAGAGTTTGAGACTCAAGCTTTTTACAATTTAAACAATAAATGGCACATGTGTAAGTATAGCAAGTTATTAGAACATACACCTAAACCAAGTGGTTAACATAACCATTCTATTGGCAGATAGTATAACAACTTAGGAATATTGAAGAACTAGATTTTTAGGGGTTTTTATCGCTTAGGGTCGCGTTAACCTAAGACCGCTGCAATAACAAAAATCACAAGCTTACATACAGTGTCACAATGCGAAGAATTCGTAACACAAATGAATTCCAGCCGGAATTCGCACCTTTTCCCCGAATTCCAGGCACGTCTTGTCCGGCTTATTCGCTGTCGATGTCCATGAATCTACATCTCGGCCCCGCATTCACACACGATTCAAATAAAAAGATCGCCGTCAGTCAAATACGCGATGCCATCCGCTGCCCTTTGAAGATACGGGAATGTGAGACTGGCTTTATATTGGAGTGGATTTTACGATATATTTCCTAGTGACAGGCTGGTGGGTGGTTTTTTTGTTTTGTTAACGAAAGGTATGATGTGGAGGTATAAGTGTCTGATAGACACGTTTAAAATCTTGTTAAGTAATTGAAATGTGTATTTAAGGTATTACACGTGTTAATAATTTAATTCAAATTAGGCGGATTTGGTTCTCGAAATTCTGTGTAAAGTTACTTGAGAAACTAACGTACAAAGATTGTACTACTAGTACTAATGAAGTTTAAAATGTTAATGGAACTTAGCTTAGAATTACATAAATTTGTACTTACACTTCAGCAAAACTAGAGGGCGCTGTTACGAAATCATTATTGTAAATTGTGATAGGTATCAAATAAGTTCAACCATTAATTTTTGAACCCTAACCTTATTTATTCCACCCATGTATTTGGTACAAGCCTCCTTGCAAATGGACAGGAAAAAGGTGGGGAAAAAAACGCTGGGTGATCTTAATTTAATATCGAGTGACACCGAAACGAAATCGAAAGTGCGAACGTGCTCCGTTGTTTAATCCAGCTGCTTTTAATATTTATGACTTATACCTTTATGCATAGCAATGATAGGCAATACTGTACGTAGTATTGGTACGATAAATATCAAGGGTATTTATGGAAGCGATGCTTTTATTATTTTCCAGCTGAACTCAATCAACATGCAGCTGGAAACAAATTTATTTGTGACCTATTTTTTTAGTTCCAAATACACTCGTACATACGTGTGATATTAGTAAAATATTTGTTCCAATATTAGCCTTTCATATTTTATTTCGTTCTATTTCGTTTTCAAATACCAATAGCTGCATTGAAATATTTTTGAACTGCGCAAATTATTTAGAACAGTTTAAGCATTAGATTTGATTTTGAACTGTCAATTTCTTCTTTATAATATAATAGAGATAAACCATAATCTAGATTCCACTGGAACTCTATTCTCAAATTTGTCTATAGTTTTATTATGGATCTTCCGAAAACATATTTTATTGTAGTTTTAACTCGATCAGTGCAGTTAGCAATTTAACTTAATTTAATCATCTTAATTGATTCAAATACTGCGTAGGATATATACCAGTATCACCTCAGTTATTTTTCGAAACAAGAAATTTTTTTAGCTAAAACAGGCCTCGCACATGTCGATGAGCCTATAAAATGTGTGAGTTTGTTTGTTCTTCGCAGCCTAGATAAGCTGGCTAAAACTTTTACAAAGACGAGGAATAAAGTCATTTTTACGAAGCACGTCCCACTGAAGAATGACTCTCTCTGAAAGGGAAGAAATAACGTGCGCATTTAAAACAATAAAAACACATCCGCTTGCCGTCAGTCGAGGCTTGAGTGAATTTGCGGAGGAAACGCCGAACGCACCTAAGGTACTAGCTACGGAGCCTGAAAGACGAATTTTAATGGATATGGCTTTTTATTTAAATGAATACTTTTAATTGTAGTATAATTTACAGTAATCTAGTTTCTTAAACCAATAGGTGGATAATAAAAATGAAATCTCAACAGAGTGATGCGATTGGTATGCATTGATCAATCTGTATATCAATTAATTAGTTTAAAAAACTTTTCGACATTGGGTTCCACGTCTCTTTTGTGAGGCTAATCAACCAGGCAGGACTTATTAAAATCTTTGCACTTCAACATTCACATACATTCTAATCACCCCTCCTAAACACTCCAAACAAGCCATCTTCTGTAATCCGGAAGAACCTAATAAAACCTAATGACCGTGAAACGGAGTCTAAAAATAAAGCTGTCATTGCTCGTTAATAGTCAGAGCGCAATAATGTTCGCAGCACCATTCCGCAATAAATAAGTCGCACCTGCTCATCATTGTTGTTGCCGACTTTTTGCTCGGTGTCAGTTGGGCAAATTTCATTTGGGCTTCGCGCGAACTTCGCCCTAACTCCAACACGTGTTAACAGGGCTCGTCTTTAGAAGAATTCAATAAGGCCTTATTTATATGGGGTCAGCATACGACGGAGAAAGAACGTCTTAATATCACCATTCCGTTGGTAGCAAATGCGGTAATGCGGCACACATAATGTTGTTTACGAGTGGCGGATGACTCGTCTTTTATGTTGAAAAATGTGCTCGCAATACATGCTTGTGGGTTCGGAGAAATCTCCTGAGTGACTACCAGGTGGATTTGAAGGATGCTAGTTTATGAAAATCTTATTCCGTGGGACTATAATTAGCGAAAGTAAAAAGAAACGTATTACTTATTTTTGATTGTTAGTGGTTACAGTTCTTTCATTACCTATATAACTGAATATATAAACCTAATAAATAAGCTTTTTATTGCATTTAAAGAAGTTCTACATAATAAATAGGCTTTTGTTTGAATTTAAAGAAGTATACCCAGTCTATAGTAAATAACGTACAGGATAAGTTCACAACATACATATTTACAAAATTTCCAAGCTATTGATTCAATGTTCACAAGGTTTGTCGACTCGGGATCAAGATCCGTCGAAAAGTATTTAACTTTTGGAGTGAGTATGTTGCTAAATATTTGATTTATTTATTCGGCCGTCGGGTGGGTTTTCCCTTTGCACGTACTAAACGATATTTGGCGATCCCTAAGACGAGTCGTTTGTCACGTACGTGACCGAAGCGAACAAAATGGAGTCTACAAAGATGCCCAAATGGACAAATAAATACTGTTAAGGCCAACACTAGGGTCCGAACTTAGGAGTTCGAGAAGGCAATTTTAATACTGACTTACTATTTTACTTCTATACGTATGTTGTTCCAAAAATGGTTTGTTATTAGACGCCTGACATGTTTTTTTATTATTTGCCAAATATGATTCTATGGCGTTGACTACATATATACAAGTTAGCATAACTAATTATTCAACTTATTCAGAGTATGTATTACAAAATTAAAAACATTGTTTAAATTGTATTTTTTTAAATAAATTTTCTGTACTTATATTTCTTTGTTAAGACTTTGTCAAGATTTTTCATCAGCACAATGATCGTACATTTTATGGTTAAATTAATAAGTTATGAAAACGTGAATTAATTAAATAGAGCTTCTATGAAGATGAAATTTCCTTACTCTTTAACTTAAGCATACGAACGTCATCTATTTGCTTACTCAAGTACTAATTCAAATATTACAAGGACTACGAATATCCGTAGTCGTAGTAACAGTCAAGTGATTATGATTTTTCAAGGGATTGGTTATATTTTTTGCAATAAATGTAAAAAATGAATTATTTACACCTTCTTCTCATTTAAAATATGTATACTAAATAAAATGCTTAACCAATTTAAATAAGCATTAAAACTTAAAATAAAACCTTTACGAATTTATTCAAAACAATGCAAATAAGTGTGTTATTCAATTGGGTATGGTAAAATCAAAAGTTCAAAGCAAGGGCCCTAACAAGCTCCGGTGGAGATGACGCAGCAACTTGTGTTTGTACACTCAGATTAATGATCTGATACTGGGAGTATAGTGTGAAGAGCGGTCTCACAAAAGAGCCCTAAAGGATCTTTTCACTCCACTTTAAGGATAGAAGCCTTCACTTCCCTGAAGAGTTCGCGAAAACAACCGCTTCGTTAGGTTAGGTTGGTTATTATGATTATTGAATTTGAGTTATAATTTTTTTAGTTTTATTTGTGACTTGTATAAAAATTACTAGTTATTTATTTTTAAATTGGTGCACAAACAAAAAACACAATACAATCATGACATAAAATAAACATTTAATTGTATCATGTTATAATATTACATAATAAGTGAATAAGTTAATTTTTTATTGGCAATGTGCTTGCTGAAAAGAAAAATGATCAAATTCTTTGTAGTTTACATAAAAGAAGGACAAGGATAAAGGAAGTTACACTTAGTGTTCCGTAGATCAGCTTACCCTTTATAGTTATGCAACGTGATATATATTATGCCATTATTTTCATAGGACTTATAACGAATACTTAGTAAATGCAGTTCATCCCGTCATGTCGTAGGAGGTGAATGTAATCTATTGGACAATGCCCCATGTGACATTACAACCCTTATTCATGTTAAAAAAGAGACCTGGAAGATATTATTATATCTTTGAAATTCTATACAAACCAAAAGGGGTTAAAGAACGTGAATATATCCGTATGTATGTATGATTATATTACTTTTTGATAAGTATTGAATTTGTAAGCAATCTTGATGTATGTAATAACCTAACGCTTGCTAGTTCCTAAGATTGCTTGGAGAGTTCATTGTACTGTTTCTTAGAAAAGGGTCTTTTTAAAAGTGAAGTGAATTTCGTGCACGTTGTTTGCAATAAGCCTGTTGGTTGCATCATAAATCTTCATGACATGCGCCCGCAGAACCCCTCGGGAACGTATACTGCCAACCCGACTTAAGCAAATTACTTGCGCATTATTATTTTATGAGACACCATAATAGATTTTCTATTGGGCATAGCTTTCATTGGTAGTTTAACTCTAGAGTCAGGTTATGTCAGACCTATCTATGAATAAAAATAAATAAAATAATATAATTTTTGTGCGCCGTAAAGTACTTTTAATCCTTCATTTTAACCAAGCTAACCATAAATATGTTTCTAAATAAATACTTGTAAAAAATGACTGTATAATAGATTATGTACACATAGGCAAATTAACTGGGACTTAAAGTACACGCACTTGTAACAATTTTTTGTCTTAGGAGAATGCCCGAACTTGGAACAAAAGAGATTTTGCTCTGCCTTTATAAAGGAAAATGTTTGTGTGCTTTTGGGGCATAAAACATGAATTAAGTCATCTAAAAATCTTCACAATTTTTTTGCAATTTCTTTTTAGACATACATACATAATTATCCAAACCTTACTAATAAGTAAAACTTTTTTTTTTTTTTAACTTGACAGAAATATCACTTTATTTAATCAATTCAAAATAAAACTATTATTTACAATAATAATAAAAAAAAACCAAAACAAATAAAATAAAACTTTAAAGGAAAAATATCTCCTTTAACTCATCGCTGTCAGAGAAAGGCACGGTCCCCAACAAACTGGCAACATTACCTCTCTGAATGGCCAAACTAATGCGTTGGCCAAGGTAAGTGCCAGCCTTTGGATCACCACAGGCCTCGGAGAGGCGAACAGACACCTCCTTTACAAAACGTCGTGCCTCGCCTCCCCACGTGCCAAGAGTTTCAACGGCGAAAGGAACGAAAAAGTAGTCATTGACTAAATTTCCATATTTCCGCCGCTTGAAACTCTCAGCCAGCGCCGCCGCAGCTCCCGCCTCGACCTCAGACTTGGACAAATAGCAGGGCGCCAAAGTGTCGACGCACGTGGCGTCCCAAACAAGTGCCCTGCCATTCTTCCAAGGCATCAAAGACATTCCATCAGGTCTCTTGCCATCCTCACGTGCCAAGCCACACGGCTCAAGCACCGCCGGCACACGAGCGGTGACAAGGGCCCGACGAATAATATCATTTAATGCTGAGTGTCGAGACAGACGACCAGCGCTTCGCTGGCAAGACAACCCGTGGTGGCCAAACTCGTCAACACGTGCCCCACAACCACAGCGATGAACTTCGTTAATCCTTACGCCGAGCCTCAAACCCACACCCAGACAGAAAGTAGTTCCATCTAGAAGCGTCCCAATCTTCTCAGACGGCAATGCATTCAACCAAAGCCCCGATTCAGGCTCAGCCGCAGCCCGGAGACGCGCCCGCTGTGCAGGACTAGAAGCAGAATTAATTATGGACAATTGAATCTGCCTGCACAGTGGATGATCCCAGGACCTCTGAAAAACGGCTCCTGACGGAAGCTCGGTATCCTGCCCCAGCAGAGACAGCCAAGCATTTCTGGCATCGGACAAACCCGACGTCTGCACCGAACCCAAAGCCCCGTTAATAATTTTTGCATGCAGACCCTAAGTAGCATGCGCCGAAGACAGAAATGCTGGCAAAGCAACACTGGACGCACTCCGAATCCCAAGACCACCAAACCGAATTGGTAAAGTGGCCTGGGTCCAACTGCCATCATCAAAATTTAAATTTAGAATCTTCGAAAGTGTTTCACGTAGAAGGGAATCTAAATGATTTAAAGCCGATATATTTCGCCAAAGTTCTGAACATCTGAGATAATATGTAAATTTAGGAACGAATAAACAAAATTTTATAATTGTATAAGCCAAATGAGGGTTAATGGATTCTAAAATTGAAGTCGATTCAAGGAATTTTTTCATTTTTGTATCGATGAAGGCAGCGGATGATTCGGAGTTCAAAGGGGCACCAAGGAGGAGAAGCGAACTTTTATCCAAAATTTTAATACCCGGTGCTATTGATTCAAATTTTTCAATGATGTTGAGTTTTGTCTCGTTTGGAATGGCATTATTGATGAAAATTTCGCATTTAGATGAATTTAGAGATAAACCGAAAGATGAGAAACTGTTTTGAATTTTTTCTAAATCCCTTAGAACGGCAGTCGCTTCGCCTCCTATAGTACCATCGTCCAGATACCACACATTGAAGCCCGACGTAAGAGCCTCAATGTGTGGATGGATTGCCAGGCTGAACAAATCCGGACAAAGAGGGTCACCTTGTTGACATCCAGTACACGAATATATTAAATTTTGATTATAAATTAATTTTGATGGATTTCCATAACTTTGCCAAATGTAATTATAAATGTTGGGTACTTTCTCTTTCACCTGATCCAACAATCAGCCCTATCTACCGAGTTGAAAGCATTCTTGACATCAACCTTCAAAAGGACCTCACCCGAGCCATGCTCGCAAAATGTGCGCGCAGCATGCACTGCAGCTTCACACCCACCGCGCGTGCCAAATCCCAATTGTGTGGGTTCAAAATAAGGCCCGATAATTGGTGCAATATGGCGACAGCAGATCTTTGACACAACGCGGCGTACAGTGTTGCCGACTGCAATGGGCCGTATACCACCATGCTTCTTCTTCAAAGCACACAGACTTGCCCCGTAAAGCAAGTCCGTGACCTCCCCACACACTTTGCCCGCCAGCATGAGGTTCACGAGCCGCGTCAGCTGCGCCAGGAGGGCCTCACCAGTGACCCCGACGGCCCCACACAATAAATCCTTCAGGTGTTGAGGCGTTAGGCCATCGAGGCCACCAGCCGAGCCACTCCTGAACGACAGGACCGCCTCGAGCACCTCCTGCGCCGTTGCCTCGTGCTGGGGCGAAGAGAAGGCCGACGGATCTGGCTCACCCAGGCTACCCCTTGAAGGTGGATGCTTGTCCTGCAAAGATTGGAGCGTTTCAGGGCAGTCAGGAGCAATGCTATCATTAGAAAATAACAAACGCGCTGCACCGCTAACGTCTCCATCGGCTATTTTACTTTTTATTTTATTTTGTGTATTAAAAGGTTAAAGTAAAACTTTTATATTTAAGAGGCACCGACTTCATTACGAGGCCATGAATTTGATCAATTCTAACACACACGCATTAGGCGCTCCTACACAGAGTTGCAAATCTCCATACATATCCGGAAAGGGAGAACTGCGCGCGGTTTCCATGGTAATTGGACGCATGGCGACTGTTTAATCCGGCCGGACACAACGGGTCGTTTATCAATCGACATAGGCGCACTGAAAAACAACATATTTCAATATCCTCTGATTAATATACGCTGCCAGTTTCCCCGCGCGGGACAAACACGAAATTTATGTACTGCGACCGAGCAGTTTATTTCATTTCGCCGTTTAAATTGCAAATGCTTTATACGACAATCGGTCGCGAGTGTGTCGCGAACAGCTGTTGTGATCGCAAGGTAGAGCCAATTAGCTTCTCTTAGTCGTGTTCGTTGATTGGCTTAATGTATCTTAATGCAAGATTAGTAGTAAGTGACAAGTTAATTACAGCCAATATGTATATTGTCCTGTACATATAGGTAATGTGTCCTGAACAATCAAGCACTAACAAAGCCAGTATTGCATAAGTGATTAAAAAAGAAATTGTTGATATTATTCACGCTAAAAAGTATCTTAATCTACGAACGTGAATGTACAATTATGATTAAACAAACTTAATAACTGCCTATTTCGTATGTTAAAGGATTTAAGAAAGTCTATAAAATTTTACATATTCGTAGCATTTTGCAATCTGCATCATTGCATTTGATTCAATCTCACATCTGACTCTACTTCTGATAAACTTTCGCCTCAAGAAAACGTTCTAAGCTTCGTAGAACTCAAATCTCGGAGCCATTAGTAAACTTTGTCATGTGAGTGCATTCATAAATAAGGTTCGCGAAGTGGCGGAGCATGTCGGCAGTCTCTCCCAACTGCCAAGTCATTAAATTAACAAAAGTGGCGACGCTATCGGGGCTTAGCTGAAACAATCACCGCGTCCCAAGTCGATACTAGCGCCCTCTTCTTAAAACTGCTTCATTCTAATTTACGACCCCGTATTGCATTGCTTATTACTTCAATTGCAGTTTCTCCTGTAAATTTCACAGCGGCGGTAAGCTAGGCGGTGTAACATTAAGGCCATCAATTACGTGCTTATGCTAATATGTTTTGGGTCTAGTGATTATTAATTTTCACAGTTTACTGGCTGTGTTTGGACTGTAAGTTGGGAACTGTCTGAGAGTGGGCCTGGTGACCCGTAAGTGTTTGCTAAGGGCTACTTAATGTAGCTTGTGACACAGTTTAGGAACACTTCGACAATTTAGCACGTTCGCTGCCTCCGAAGTTCGGTTAATGTGAAGATAGGTATGGTATAGAGTCATTAACGGTATTGATTAATTAACTTGCATTAGTTTATAACTATAGCACCTACGTAGAGGACATGGACTTTGAAATTATGGATATTGTGTAAAGAACAGTAAATGTAGATTTATTACTGAATTAATCTACAGTTGTTACTAATTAATTTTCTCCATTCATCATTGTTTTCCTTTATCGTTCATTTGACCTCAAACGTATATTAATACCTTATATAAAATACATATATACGAATGTTATTTATTTTAATGTATAGATAGTCATAACTGAATTAATTTATACTGAATTGTATTCCGCCTGTATTTCTATATGAAGGTATATATTTAAAACAAATGCAAGGAAATATATTCTTTTAGAGATTGGCATAATAACAGTGCTGCGGATTATCTACAGCAACGTGCCGATTACTTTTTCGTAACATGAAGACGGCGTCTTTCAGACTTAAATTGTGTCTTTGTGTCCAAATATGTATTTATTTCTATATCATATTCTTACTATCAGCAACACTGTGAAAAGAAAACAAACATCCCTCACTCACCTACAAGAAAGCTAACGCAACAAAGCAATATCGTAGCCTCTAAATCTTATGCATTCGCCACTTGCACACACTGTTTCGCCATCGCAGTGCACTCGTAAAGCTAAACTCCGTTCCTTAACAGCTAACTTTGAACATTTAGCCGTTAATTTGTTTGCAAAACTGCGCAGATTGTAAAAATTATTAATTCAAAGGCGAGATGCCGCGGGCGGGAGTTTCCACGCTTTGCGAATCTGCCCTCACGGCTTTGTTTCACTCTGCTAAAGGATGTTCTACATTGTAATTTAAGTGGGAAATTTGTTTCAATTAGTGTGCTGTTAAGATTGCGGTGAGACTTGTAAAAAGTCAGTTTTGTTACTTTTTACTCTTCAATGAAACTGCTATTGAAAATAAAATGTAGTTTTTGTTGCCCTCTGTATTGTGAGATAGGTTTTCGATTTGATTTTTAGTTGTTGTTTATGTATTTAACTATTTTTTTGTGTAAAAAATTATAAACGAACGATTGCTGATCTCAATACCATGTAAAACTCTAATGATTACTGTAAGCGTTCATGTTAATCTATCCATTATTGATTTCACATAATATCCATTATCAGCATCATCTACCATACAGAACAAAACCCTATGACGAAGCAGCGCAACTTTTCAATATTCATACATAAAACAGCATTTAACATTCATTCTATTATCTGGCACTAGTTCATATGCACTCATTATAATACTCATGTGCATCAGCCTTAACACTTCCACACTTTTCCCTCAGAGATCAGAATGGTATTTAATTTTTGATTCCGCTACGCTTCAGTCTACGCCAAGAGGTAATTGGAATCTCGGAATTGACTCTCATTCGCACCTTTCGTCTGCTTATTGCTTTATAATATTAATGAGCGTTTTACACTCGAATATTGTACAGAAGTTATAGTAAGGTATACATGTATAAGATATAGATGATTTGGTTATACGATATTTTGATTAGATATGTTTTTTTATAAATATGATATTTAGGTTAGTGCCTCAAGAGATATATTTGCAAGGTTCAATCCACTCCGTAAGGGATTAAAGGACGTGAACGAATTTATGGATATTAATAGGAAAAGCATATAATTAAATATTTTATTTTTATTATATATATTTGAAACATCGCTTTTTATTATGAGTTGGAGAAATAAAATAATATCAACTCATTAAAACCTAATTATTTAATGCACGAAATAAAGTAAAAGTATATTATCTCTTAGTGCCAGATATAAATAAATAAAAATTGACCGATTACAAACAAAAACAGTACACCGTGAACGTTCTTGCGTCTTAAATTCGAGCCAGCTTGCAACCGCAAACCCCTTGAACCATAAAAGAGCAACGAGATAGATTTCCTTATTATATTCGCGGGAGCATCGTGACAAATCCAAGCCCGTCAAAGGGACACAAAAGAACCGGTCGCTCCCTGTTATTCAGGCAAACTCGTTTATTTGCGAAAGTGGGAAAGAATAGACGTCTCGATATCGAGAAGGAATCAAATTAATGTGTATCTCTGGAGGAATAAAATGTCATTAGGCCCTCGATGAGATAGCCCGTCGACAGGACATCACTATCTCCGCTTATTAAGTTGCCCTCTTTCTTGATTAAGGACTTTATTCTAAAGTGATGACACTTTATATAGGGTGACAAGGGAGTTTTTCAATTATGGATGTGACTTGCGACGTCGATGGTAAACTTTAAGAATGGTCGCTTTGATTATGAAGAGAGTTTAAGCACCAAACCTTAATTGAAAGTAATTATATGAGATCTATGTCTCAACAACATGTCGTGATAACATGTCAGCTAACAGCCAGATTCTCATATTCTTGTTCATACCAGAGCATTGTTTATTTACCGGACATTGAGACAAAAAATTAGAAAAAGTAAATACATACATACATACATTTATGTCCATATTCATCTGTATACACATCTCCTTACATAATTGTTTTTCCTGATTATTTGTATCCATACACACTGTAAGTGTCGAATTTTATTAATTTAAAAATCTAACATACATCTCTAAATTGCATATAAACTCAACCTATTAATGCCAATTTTACAGAAGACGATGGAGAATTTGCTTTCATCTTATTGACCATGATCATATAAATATTTATTTATATGAATAGTGATAATAATAATAATATTTAAACATTATTACACCAATTGAACTAGCACGTGAACTAGCACATTAAAGACTTGTGCTAAAGGTACTAGTCAACGTAAATTTAAGAAATATATACTTATTACATAGATAAATACATATATAGCATATATAATCAACAACCAGACTGGAAAACAGAAGAAAATCATAGTTCTTAACTCTGACTCTCCACCTTGAATCAAACCCGAGACAACTGGTCAGGTGCTCAACCAATCCCACTATAGGTCGTCAAAAGCTAAATAAACTAGTACACGTCTTACTTCAGTCAAAAACATATTGTGTAGCTATGTGATTGGCTACGCGCCTGACTTATGGAAGCCGTGAGTTTTATCGGGCGGAGTGGTCGTAAATTATTCACGAACAGCGTTTATGATTCTCCCGTTGAATCACTCAGGTATTAAGGCCCCACTACAAAAGTGGGCGAGTCATTCGTCTAGGGAATTTGATGGGCCCTTAAATATTTGAAGTAGGAATGAAACGTGTTCTAGGTGGCCATCAACGCTAGATGATATGATTAAATATGAGATGAATAGTGAATGCAACTAGTCTTGGCTTAATATAATATCTTATTCATTCTACCTAAGTTTTATTATTGTAACCTATACACGAATTTAATCCCTTTCAAAATAATCAAATGCTTTGTAATAATAACACATTTACGATATGCATCGAATTATACGGTGAGGGAAAACATCGTGAGGAAACCTACCTGTTCGCCGAATAGCTAATAGTTAGTGCTTGTAAATGGAGACTTGGCTTGCCACCTGTCACATTGAGTACTGACTATCTGGTCAACACGTGGGTTAAATAGTTCATAGAATTACTACCTTCGCAATTGCGGAGATGGAAACCTGAACCTCTGACTACCCTGCAAGGGTTAATGGTCTTGAACGCGTTTGTCTTTTTGTTTAACATACATGCTTGACTAAGACCACGATAAGTACATTCACTTTATACCAAAGAACCGATTATTCACGACTTTTACCATCGTATTCTAACTCCACTTTAATCTAAAATAGCTCATACTACAAAGTTCCGACAACAAATGCGTACAGCAATGCAACAATTTACAATAAAAGAGAAATATGCGATTCCAATTTAACAGAGGGCGTCAGAGTATTTCTGAGAGGCGCATTCAGCTTAATGGTATGACACGACAAATAGCTTTAAGTGTGTAAAATATGGCAGAGTGACGTCATGCCAAGACTAGACTAAGCTTTATAGTGGAGCCTGCGACGACCGGATGTTAGGGGAATTCTAGACACGGCTTTTAAGTGACGTTCCTATGCTTATAGGTTTTGTTTGAACGACACTTCAAGTTGAAATTATATGCTTGTCTATTTCATAAATGAATTCATAAGTATCTCATACCGTAATAGATTATACCTCTTCTTATAGCATCTTTATTGTGTAAGATAATTCTGTTATCATTCATTAACCAAATTCTTATGGCGATGCTTAGTCACTACTCGAGTTGCACAAATCAATATGATTTAAACTCTATATTACGCATATAAAATTCGAACACATATTTCTTAAATTGTACTTGTAAAATCCGTAAAAAACATGATATTTGTAACACAATACAAAATATATTACAAACTTTTAAAATCTTCAACAAAAATTAATGCAATGCCAGTAAGTAACACGCTCAAATGAAATGGAGTACGTGACAAGCGGTTGCTAAGTTATTTAGGAGCTGTCGCATGTCTTTTGAAATGTGCCGATTAGCATTTTATTAAGTGCAACGACGTCTGTGAAGGCTGTTAAGGAGCGAGTTATGCCACTTTGCAGCGAAGTACTAAGTCGACATAATAATGCCCTTACTGTATAATTAGAAACAGCCGATCGATCCACTGTGTTTCATAGTTATTACCGTGCATACTAAGAAATGATTTCTCAATTTAGCTTTGCTTCTATTGTATTGGTCAGTGAAATATAGTGACTATATTACAAAGACTTGTATGGATTAGACGAAAGATTTGCAATTATATTAGGTAAAATTATTATACAAAAACCTTAAATCCTTCTTTCTAGTTTACTCATATATTTATGTTATTTCATTAATTGTAAGTAAGTAAGTCTGAATCTCATACACCACAATTTTAACCAGATAAATATTGAACTTCACTAGTGTTTATCATTCACAATAACTAATTTTATGATTTTTCTTCATTGCAATTAATTTTGCTACCTCACTCTGTACATATTCTATCACGTATAAATAACAAAAGCAAGCTGGTAACACTGATCCGACCCCAAACTCAAACTCCTCAATCTGTGTATTAAAGCTAGCTGGATGCATTTCATGGCACAAAACAAGGGAGTGCTCTCAGAAATATGTTCCGAGCGGAGATACAACGTTAGATGCAGAATAGTCTGGAACAGTGCCATGGCAGTAAAAGTGGTTATAAATCGATGGTGGCCACAGAGCTGGAAAATGACCTATATCGGGGCAGAAGAAAAATGATCGTGACCTAACCCATAATAAATAATGCGTCGATATGTTTAAAGTATTTGTGTTAAAGTTCGAAGATGTATTTCATTTTGTTGAGTATATCAGTTCAGTTACTATATTTTTTTGATTCTAATTATGGGCTTTCACTGTATAACTATAGTTCTTGTTTTACACTGTACGGATTCAACTCGAATCAAATAAGTATCGCAATTTTATACCTTTCAAAAGAACCGTAAAATCTCTCAATTAATATGTCACATACCAAAACATATCACGGTTTCCAAAACATCTTATAATTTTCCAGTTTCATAGCAAAATTGGGCATAAAAAGTGAAATGTGTTTCTTTATAATACTGATACATTGTATTTTATACTTGTTTCGAGTGGTTGAAACCTTAGTTCCAACATCTTAACCACGTTCGTTCTTTTTAAACGTAGTTATTTCTCCTTTCGTGTAAACATACTAAAATACCTCATTCTTTAGACCAAATAAATTCGCTTATTTCGGAAACATTCGCGTGTCCCTCGAAACGTACTGATTAGCATTTTATTAAACGTCTCTGCATGTTTTTAATTTAAACGGGTTATGTTAATTTACAGTTATTTACTAGCATCGCATTATGACTCATAAAACTTTACTCGGTCTGCATTTCAATCTAAGGGAGATGAAATAAAACAAGTGCGCGTTTGATACAGTGTAGTCGAGAATTAAAAGTAATGGAAGAAATTAAACTCGCACCTAAAAATATAGAATTGACTATAGGGCATATCATAGTCATATAACAAAAATACTTGAATACCAAATATACGAGTATGTGAATTCAAATTATTATTACCTGAAAATTTAATACAGTTGCATTCCTAATATTTGTACTTTATAGAAAACGAAAGACCTTTACAACTTTTAGTTGATGGAGATGAGTACCATCTCTCTTACTAACCCGAAAGGTTTTAAGTATCGTGTAGTGTTATATCGCTAATGTAAACGTAACTTAATCAGTATCAGACCCATCATCAAAAATATGGGGTCATCATGGACGTATAATAATAGTTTAAACATTTACACTATTAACAGAAATAAATACATACGTAAATAGCTAATATTAATACACAATTACTATTTACTCACACGTAATAGAACAATTAATACAGCCACAATAAGCCATAGCAGTAAAAGCCTTATGAGTGCAGTGTTGATGTGTCGGTGGGAAGGCTGTTGGCGTTATCTTGACACATGCCTGTCGTAGCCGCCGTTTGCTACGTGTGCTACGGATTCTCGTAGCACGTGAACTTGTTTGCTATAATCGCTTTCATCTTTTTGTAATGGAAACACTGGTTTATGAGTGTGAAATTTTGTGAAATAGAAATAAGGTTCTATGATTCGTGTTTGAATTAAATTAATATGGAATTGGTGCTTGAATTTAAAAGTATATTGGTAATAGTATTAGTTGTAGTTTAATGCACTTAAGATATAATTTAATTTACATTTAGGCAATTTGTAAAAAATGTTTAACAACTTGGGTATAATATCCTCCTTTGCTTCAAGATTTTTGCTTTTACAAAGAAATATCAATTACTTTAAAAACATTTATACATACATACACATCACGCCTGATTCCCTATAGCGGGGTAGGCAGAGATCATATATATTATAACATATATTTATAATTAATCTTCTACCTGAGGTTCTCTATATATAAAAAACCAAACCTACTGTATCGATACATTTCTCCATACCCTCACACCGCGACACCCAAGGACCTTAATCCCCGTTGAAGCCAAGGGTTTCGTGTTATGATTAGTAAGACTTACGACGGCTGACGCGTCTCATTTAGGAATAATAAAAACAAAGAGCTCCACTCAGCCTCTCTATTCGCCTTTCATATTTTACGTGACCCCCAAAATCATAGACGGGCCTTGAATTTCCTACAGTGTTGTGCTGGAATAGATATGCCTTTAATAATTTATGTTATTTATAAAATGGGTATCCGTGATCTTTGCCTACCTCTTTATAGCGATGGACAAGTGATTTGTGTTTATATGATTTATAAGAAAATAAAATAAATGTAGCATAAATAATTAATTTATCAGTTGGGACTCAGTTAAGAGTATTAGAGGTAATACTGAGTATAAAATTATAGATATTATATAATGGCATGATAGTTAATCCAGTTAGTCATAATTTGCACATAAGATGTTATGTTCATGAACATCATCTGCAAGTAAATATATCACTGAATGGAAATATTTTAATCAAGTTTAATTAGTATTCAGGGCACTTTTTATAGTTGCTTATCACTGCGTACACACACTTAGTTTAACTCACTTCAAGAAACCAGCTGGTTTCCTCCCGTAGTTTTTATACCTCATTGAAATAAAGAGATGCATCTAATAGCTCACATCACTGTCTAAGACAGACGACCAGGCGCACTTCTCATTAAGTTTTGATTACTTGCAGAGGATTCTTGGATGCTCAAGATTCACGATGTTTTCGGCGGAGTGCAAAAGTTTTATGATATTATGATTAGTTGTGTGAGACGGATGAGTTTTGCAACGGACGTGACTAGGGGGCGGAGCTAAGCTCACTTACATTCTGACAAACACTAGCCATAGTTGGGGAATTCTGCCTCAATTCGGTATGAGGGTTTTTGTTTAAGTAGCTTTCGGTGTTGCATGCTCCTTAAAACTGAAACTCAAATTTAGTCAAAATATTCACAATTATTCTTTTGCGTGTGAAAATAGATAATAAATTCTTTTAAAAATATTTAGGTTTTGTCAATCACCATTTTGGATCAATCTACTTGACTACCAAGCCCAAATCACTCTCTTTAACCTATTTGATATAAAAATTATGTAAATCTTCAAAAATAATTAATGTATATAATATATAAACAAAATTGTTTAGGTTCTCCATTAACCCTTTCTATCAATCTCTTCATTGAAGAAACTACCTAATATTAGTATTATAAGTATTAGAAACAGTAGTTATAAAGAACCCGGTACCCATACTCCAACCCTGGCAGCAAACAACACTAAAAAGCTTTTAGAAGCAAGTCTCTTTGACAAGACGACAGGGCGCTCATAAAAACGATCTCTTTCTTTATGACCCCAGTACGTGTTAATTAGTTGAGACTGAACATGGCTGAGTTATAGCCTTTAAGGCTTTGGTTTCATCATGCTAATGGCCAATATCAAGGTATCTTGCTGCCTCTAGCCAACTTCATTAAGTCTTACTACAGCTTCGTAGGTCCCCTTTCTGAGAAACTTTCTTATGTCACTTCCATGAATATATTTGGCAGACAAGCTGTGAGAGTGTAAATCACATTACGTGCTCAAGTAAGTAAGTGGTCAAAGTGTTTGTATGTAATTTTATTACATATGATGAATTGGATTATGTTTAATTAGCAAACCAATGGTTTTGGGTATGGTACTCTAAGTTAGTTTATTAGATTTAAACAAGATCAATGAATGTATCGAAACTATACTGTCAAAATACATCGTGACTACGTTTGTAAAAACTGAGGATATTTTAATACTCTAAAAAGAATAATGGCTAAGATGCGTTTGTTCATGTCATTGATTTTCTGTAATAATGTTACCCAAAAGTTGCATATTTTCCTATTTCTCACATATTTCTTTCATATTTAATCCTTTTCAAAGTAGACAAAACCTCACCAGATTAATATAATGTATGTTATTTCTAGCATAAGTATATCGATACTCTCTTCTCTTGACGATCTTGTTCCAGATAGTACCACACAAAAATACTTCTGTTACAAAATAATTTAAAAAACAAGACATTCGCGCGGAAAACATCGCTATTGTATCCCAACAAATGAATGGTAATGTTGTAAATTATTTATGAAGTCGCCTCATCGAGGTCCGTAGAAACAGTGCATTTAAATTCGACACACGACGGCGCTTGAATAAAAATGCAAACAAGCACAATGATGTCTCCAGCAAATAATACATGTGAGGGCACCTTTATATTGAATTACGTATAGAAGACACTGAAATTTGTGTAACTTTTCTGCATAAGTGCATAAATGTTACATATATATATACTTAGTTTATTACAAGTATTACAATAGTTATACTTACCTACACTCATGAAAACATAGATGATAACTTGGTACGATCTAAAAATTTGTTGATAAGTTTTGTTAATTACCAAAAAGAACAAGTGCTATTAAGTTAAATAAAAGTTGTTTTACAAATTCCATAGTATGCACCATATATTTATATAGACTATATTTCTTAATAATTCAAATAATAATAATAATAAATATAATAATAATTAAATACTAATCACGGAGATTCACAAAAACTTATTGATCATACCTACTCATAATTATGAAACAATTATAGTTACGCGTGTGACCAAAATACATAATAAAAATAAGTAACGCAACAAAACATAATTGACTCAAAGCTAAAAGGACAAACCTAAACGAAAATTTCCAGACACTTTTATTACAGGGACGCTAAATAGGGTGGCTGTGATATTCAGGTGAATTGTTCCATCCGAATAAAAGGGAAAAGTAAGGACTTAACTGAGCAAGCATAATGTGTGGTATCCCTACATTATCGTATATTGAAAAGGGTCGCCCGGGAGTCGTTCTGTATTTTGTTCTTATTTCATACAGATCTAGGGATGAACGTTAAATGTACTAAAGATAATATGTTGTATAGGACTTGCCTGTACGTGATGGCCTGTATGAAAGTAATCATTATGTAAGTCTAACTTATATATTGATGCTTGATGTAAATCCATACAGTATCAATGTGTTTCGAAGCATTGTCGGAAATATATATGATAGAATATGCAATGTTTATAATAAGAATCGCTTACTCCTTGAAACGTGGTAAAGAAATTTAATTATAATAATGATTAATACTGGGCATTTTTAGGCCTCTTCACGGGTTTAGGGTCACTTGGCTGTATCGGATATGATTAAAAAGGAAGCGGTGGGTTATTGAGATCGATAGACACATAAAAATTGGGATACTTTTATGGGTGATATTTTTAAATTCAACATACTATAAAATTCGCTTAAAACTATTTTAATAAGCGGTGTCGCATACTTAGTAACCTTGAGTTTCTGTCGCAATACAGTTAATTAGAACATGCATTTTCTGGCTTAAGAAATGAAAACTGTAAACAATTTATAAAGCAATGGACAAATTTGGCTATCGTGACAAACTTCAAAATTGTTGAAACAAAACTACATTTTCTCGAAATAATGAGAACTAGCTCATAACTGCAAAAGTCTTGACATAGAAAAAGAAAAAGTCTAATTCAGTGTAATGTTTCCAGCTGATTTTGAATAATGCCGCCATTAATTTTAATGAGTTCGCAATGGATTGTTCTTGTAGCCACTTTACATTGTTTACTTTCTATTTTGGTTTTTCTTTCAAAATGGCGGCGATGGTGATTTATTGTTCTGAGACGATCGATACATTATTTTGAGGCTAAGGTCTTTTGTAACCCTTTGTTTGACGATTTTGTACTATCTATTGGACAAATCACGTTGAACTCATACTTTAACATTATATTTTGAATACCTCCGTGGGGCGAATGGTTCACCACCTGAACGCTAATCGTGATTTCTCAGGTTTGATAGAGGCGGAGTTAAGAACAATGCTTTGCTTTCCAGTGTGGTTGTTTAAAATATAAACTGTATATGTATTTATCTATGTATAATAAGTATATATTTCTTAAATATACGTTGACTAGTCGCCTTATCACAAGTCTTAAATGAACTTTCCAAAAGGCTAGTTCATTAGGTGTAACAGTCTTAAAATATTATTTATTATTATTATATGAGATACAAATACTACAATTAGCCAAACATCCTAACATAACAAACTTTTTACTCAGAACTGTAATATTGAGTACCTACTGGTCAGCACGTGGGATAAAAGTGGCCATAGATAATCATTTGAATCTCTGCCTTCCACGCACGGGTTCATTAGTAGTGCAAGAGTTAATTTTGTCTATGATAATAACAATTAATTAATTTAAGTAAATTAATTATTTGGTACAATATTTTCTAAGAACCGTACTATTTGCCCGCATCACATTAGTAAGAGAAAAGAATTTGATAATACGACTTTACCAACTGAGCGCACTACAATACAAATTCCATATATTACCGGCCATTAACTTACCTGGAAGTTACGGACCTCCCTTCCGACTTAGAACATTCCTTACCGCAAAACACGGTAATAATATCCATAACAAACGATCGTCCATTATTACCAAGATCAGTATAATGACAAATAAGACACCTTCTAGAGAGAGTGTACCTACTCTGGTTTGGTTGAGCACGAAGTTTCGGATCTGAAACCAGATATTTATTTTCGTATTTATTTCTATTTGAAATTGACTACTATTTGTGAAATTTTATGTATTTTTACAAAATTAAATTAGTAGTAATATTAGTCTCAAATTATAAAATGCTTAAGTAGCATTAATCTGATAGTTTTGGTGATATTATATCACTTCACGCAATGAGCATTTTTTGTGCATGAAGTTCATAAAATTTTGTTTTATACGTGTTTGCATGTTTTGTGACAGGCAAGGGTCTAAATAATGTAATTCAGAAGGATAGTACTGCAAAGGTTATGAGGATTTTAATACAGGAATTATTTCCTGTATAAGTTAGTGTTAATAATATTGAAGTATAAACTAAACGTTAAGTAAGTTGACAAGATATAATAGTAAAAAATAGATTTAATAGTTTTGACTCAATTATTATTAAATAAATATGGTTGCATGGCACCTGAACAATTTAAAGGAAAATAGGATATTGAATAGTTATATAATAATTCTGGTAATAAAAAATAGAAAATCTTTAAAAAATCAGTGTGTTTTAAAGTTAACATTATGATTATATAGAACTTTTCTTGTATGGTCACTAAAACGCGTTCATACTGTTACTCTAGTAAAGAATTAAGATCACCGAAAATACGTAACACAAACCCAAGTAACCTCCCAAGAACCCTCGGAATGAACTCCGTATGGTATTTAAGGACAAACGGCGGGGTTTGTGGGACCCTTCTTGTTTCTTAATACTCGTAAATTATGAATATTTACCTCCAAGCCGCGCTTTACCCGGGCATAATTAATTTAATTTGATGCTGAGATGGCAATCCAGCGAAATTGATGTTAGGAGTACACTCGTGCCTGCTTCGGCGTATAAGGGAACGGCCTAACCGAGGATTAGTGATACCTTTTTAATTTAGTCAAGCGCAGATGCGGAGGTGTGTTTTGGGCTTATTTACAGTGAGTTTTTAATTAAAGCGAACCTGTCACAATACACGTGGGTTTGGTAAGGAGCTTTCCTTGTAGCTATTTGTGTTGATATTTATTAAAAGCTGCGGAACATGTGCAAATTATCCTTCTCTTTTGCGAATTGATTACGCCTGTTGGGTTAATATTAAACGAACGTACGTAGTAAGCTATGAACAAAGATCTTGGGTTTGAATTGATCTTTGTTTTCGAAGTGGAGAGACAACATTGACTTTTAAAATTTTTAATGACAATAATTAGGTATTAATTTTTAAGGTTATAGAAAAATATATCATTACCAACAAACGATATAGTCTCATAACAGTGCCAGTACAGAATATATTTCAGTAAAAAGTAAAGATCGAGAAGATAAAATTTAGTACAGCTAATAAGATTTATTTTAATGCTTTCATAATATTCACTGTAAAATTATATGCATATTGTATTCTTTATTATCAATGTCTTAAACCCCCGTATTGCAAACACCCATAAACTCTAGAACCATCGCACCTGCCATACGACGTCTTCAACCACCAACTACATAGTTCTCATTCTACAATAGCTCCAAAGACCGGTGCAGCTTAACAGCCTTATAAATTAGTGAAACTCTATTAGCGAGATGTTCGCCCGAACGAATTTGCGTTATCGCCTCCGAGAAGTATGCGTTGCGCATACTAATGACGTCACCAATGCCCCGGATAATTACCTACTGAGAGAGGCTTCACGCTGTCATTTGGGAGTGCTGAGTGACCCTTGTGAGAGGTTGAGCTGGTGTGGAACTGTTACTTTGTTAGGGATATTTTTGTTTGTATTTACATTGTATTAGGATAAGCTTTTTGTTACATGTAAAAAGGTTTAAAAAGCTGGGATATTTACAAAAATCTTCAATACAATTGTTGATAATAATCCAAAGAAACGAAACACAAGCCATGAAATGTATGAATCATAGGTGTGTTTATTAACCTTCTGACTACACCACGCAGGATAGTGGTCTACGTGTGCCTCTTTTTGTTATAAACATAAATTGTATCCTACCTAATGTAAACTTTAATATATGTCTTTGTTATTTGGTATTCTTTACATTTGACTACTTACATAATAATTATTACGATTACATAAAAACACATCACGCATGATTCCCTGTAGAGGGGTAGGCATAGATCACGGATCCCCATTTGTCCTAATCCTGACAGACCACTTTCGCTTCATTGACACTCATACATCTCCTCATATACACTCGGCGATACCTTTTTATATATATGTACATCTAACAAAAATATATCCTTAATAAACACATTCAACTTTTGTCTTCATATTTACCAAGACGCTTCCGAAATTCCTCATATAGGAACACACGAGTCTAGAGCTGTTTCAGCGTTCCTAGACGTACCATAAAACATGGTCATAAAGTTAAACGGAGCTTATTGCGGGACCTCCAAGCATCTGTTCTGTTCAAGTTGTTTTGCATATAATGTCGGGCACATGTAACGGTGAGGTCCTGTTTTATGAGCGCCCCCTATGCTTTTGAATAAATCTTTGCGAGTTATATTTACTTTATGTATGGCTTTCTTGCTTGCATCGTAATAAATGTCTAAGAGGTTGGTGGTTACCGAGATATCATTGTGTTCGTATATTAGTTTACTGTAGTTATTGTTACGATTATGTCCATTAAATTTTTTTTTCGGATATACTAAATTATTGTGGATTAGTTAGCTAAAACTTTACCCACACGTATCAAAGCCCAAAAGAAAAAAGAGGCAAAACTAAAAGTATAAAACTTCATAACCTGTAAATGTTTCAGCCATAGATGGCAGTAGTACTTTGTATCTAGACACGTAGGACTAAAATATTTTATGTTATATAATAAAATAATCTAAAAGGTGACTTGAAAGAATGTACACCAAAAGTGTACAACTAGTATATACCTATTTCAATATCAAAATCAAAAATTTATTTACCTTTAGTTTTCTTGCAAAAATCTAAACGAGTCAAACACTCAAATTTCCCTCTATCTACTGCCAAGGGTCTCACATTTGAGGGTGAAAGTAATAAAGGAAATAACATTATTTCGAGTTTGGAGTGTTAGGGTCAATTATACTGATCCATTTATGGTGACAGATTCGGAGAGTGGCTCTGTGGGCGTTCCCATTTTGGTCAGTGGCCCTGCTGTGTTGGGTACTTATAGGGTCGTGGTCAAGATAGTTCGTATGTTACTGAGCCGCATTTGATTGAAGAGGAGTATAAAAGCTAAGTATACAATGAATCAGTTATTGTAATAATGGATATTATTAGTTTGAATGATTTAGGAATTGATGGTCATTTTAATTCTAATGTAATTGTCCTGTATTTTTGGTATTGAGTAGACAACATAATCTCAAACTATTGAATCCATATCTATGACATACTATGAGCAATTCTTCTAAATACTTATTGTAATATATATGTAAAAGGAAGTAATGGCGGAAAAAATATTCCAGAATGAGTACGTAAATAAAAAAGAAATAAACAATAAATATTTTTGTGGGTAATCAAATAATTATCCATAGCGGAAATGAATTCCTGTGTTTCTAAATACCGCGCAAAAGAAACGGTTGTGGAGTGTTATTACGTTATTAATCGAAACAAATAATAAGACAACGCTAAATTGGCGGTTCTGATATACTATAATACTCTACATCTCATTTCACTTAAATAATTACCTCATTTCAATGTGATACGCACCAAAAAAATGTTTACGTCGACGAAGTTTATTGCTTTATTCAATCTCATCACACGGTATATGAACGCCGTAGAATATGGAAGTAAGTAATTTAAAAGTCCCGAAGGTGACACAGCGGGTTTATGCGTCAATCATCCGTCAGGCCTATAAACCGAACACGAAATCCCTGTTGCGTAATGCATCGCCAAATATACTTAGAAGAAAACTGCGGGCACATCATCATTACTCTAAGTAATTTTTCCGTGTGTCCCGCTCCACCTTTATGCTTCCCTTCATAAAGACAAAAAGGACTTTGAAGTAAAATCACGTACATTTTTTGCAACTTACTTAGGAGACTGAGTCCCTTCCATGTTAATATTTTCGGGAAAACATTGCGGGGGCACGCAAGGAAATTACATTTGGATATTTGCTCGCGAGCATGCCTCGGTGCGTGGTGGAATATTATATTTTACGTGCAATGAATGCTCGTGATAAAAATGTTTAGGCCGTCCCTTTGTGGGAGTCTCGTCTCCGCGTGCCGATTGATATGCTAATGAGTTGCTCATTTGAGATGGCTCCTCCCAGCCGCAATCTAATTTACTTATGCCTTAGAAGTACAACCCTGTTTAGGTGTGTCATGTTTCCTTAATAACGTATTTTACGCGCATACATGAGTAATTTGGGAGTCTTGTTTACGCGCCTGCTGAATATACTTTCGTGTAATTAAATAGCAGTTAGAGGTGTTTTTAATTTGTTATTGTTTTTATATATATTCATATAGGTAGTATTAACTTTATTGCATTTTGTTAATGGATAACCCTGTATCAAACAATTAACGTATTGCTCTCGGAAGCATTATTAATTAAATTTACAGCTGTGCGTAATAATTTAATTCAATTAATTCTTACACATTATAGCCACTTTTATCACTTCGACATACTCACGCTGGTAATTACGAACATAATTATAAAATAATTGCAGAAATTAGCCTATATTTAAGTTGAGTTTCGTTTCAACTGACTGACAAAACTACATATTATCTATAACATAATATGATATGATAAATACGTATGTATGTATGTATATAAATAACAGATAATCACATACGTATTATCATGCGTAAATCATCTTAAACATCATTGCTTTTCCATAGCAATATATTGATTTGACTTCTTCCTACAAAATATTTGTTGTCTTAGGGTTTTCATCAGGATATTGCGTTGGCGTATACACTTCTGGAGATTCAATAAAACTCAGCCTACGCTGCCTTATTGGATATCCTTATTTGTGACACAGTTGTGGTTGTATAGGAAGCATTCATCAGAAAGTTGAGTATATTTACGTATAGAAATTCCGATATAATAATATTAGCAGCTCTTAAACTAATTACACAAAGATACACTACAAATTTAAACTTTTTTTTTTTTAAATAAAGGTAACAAAAACGCAGAATTGTTTTAGCATTCTAAATACGTAATTCAAAAGACTTGTTATCACATTCTTAATACTTTAACAAACATATTTATATCACATATAATTATTCCGTAAGCGTCCAAAGTATTTAAACTTGCGCCGTAAATAATATACTCTGTCGCAATATTCCTAATAGGAGCGAGTAAATCTACTTTACAATCCCAATAACCTGTCAGGCGGGTGTCGTCTCATAATCCAATAATGTCTTATTTAGGAGCATTCCCTGGGGGATAAATTGTGAAACATGTGCCGGCGAACACACGAACCTACGACCTATTTGCTACTATGTTAGCAGATTTAAGGTTTTTGATGTGATGACAAATAATTGTAGTAACAGATTATATACATTTACATATATTTAATTGCATATTGATATCTCGAGTAATAATTAATATCTCATTGATTAATTTCATGCAATATCAGTGACAGGTTATTAGTCGATCTTCCTATAACTACATACACATTCACGTTCTTTTATACCTTTCTGGGGTGGACAGAACCTTGGAGACAATAATATGTATGTTCAAGGTAACATTTTAGCATGGATATTGGGGTTGTGATGATATATGGAACTTTGTTGACAGGTTGCTAGCCCATTGTAAAATAAATTCGTTCTTAATCCTTTAGTCGCCTCCTACGACTTGCCGGCAGCTAGTTTGCAATATTTTGTGTCCTCGACTACATCTTTCAATAGATTTTCAATTTTCATTAAGTACGCTTTATTCCACAAAAAACTCTCGGAAATTCGGCTACTCTGCAAATCACTTTTTCTAACCCAAAAGCTTTATGCAAATTCCCGAGCATCCTGATTAAGATTAAGGAATATCAAAGCCCTCAAAATTAATGCAAGCAAGACAAACATCATTAATTATTCCATAAAACTTCCTTTGGAGATGTCATTTTTTGAGGGCTACTTGTTCGCGGAGTTTGTAATTAGTTTAGACCATATCGGCCAGGTGATATTCGGCAGTATGATCACGTAGCAGAACTTTTTCATTTGACGCGAAGGTAACTTTGCCATTACCTTTTATTAACATTGGGACGAAAAGCAGACGCGTATTATGAATTACTTTCAGATAGGCGCAAAGTTTGTGTGTCATTATTTGGCGTACATGTTTGGTGGTGTAAATTGAAATTCATAATGTCGTGTATATGAAATTATACATTATATTACATTTTATAATTCGTAAAATTTGTTTTATAAAATCAGCATGTGATGTTTTAACACTGCGCTTAGAATAACGTGAAGCCATAACGTGCATTGATATTCCACCTTCTTATTAAAAGAATACCTTTCTTTATAAAGTTTTTACATGTATGATACATACACATAAATATTATTCAAATTAGGTTTGTATATCATATACCAGAATAGATCACTTCCTAGCGTATGCCGTAAAAAGAATGCTAACTAGCTACCGTTCTTCCTGGCATGTCGTAGGATGCAACTAAGGGTATAAGAATTCTATTGGATGATAGGCTAGCAACCTGTCACCAATATTCCATATGACAACAAAAACTCAGTATACATGCTAATAAGAGACCCTGAAGAAGTTTTCATGTCGCCAAGGTTCAGTCCACCCCGAAAGGGATTATGACGTGAATGTATATGTATAACTAAAGCTATCAATCAATGTTAAGTATTATGGTATTATATTATCAGTGTTAATTAAAAAACGCAATAACTAAACATCATAATTGCGCGCATAATTACTTATTTCATTCAACTTCACAGTTCCACTAATTATTTCGCGTTTAACCTAAAGAGAATCTTTCATTACAACTGGGAATGCAAAATGAATTCCATAGTCTAGATCCTACGGGTTTTCTCACAAGACTTATTAATCGCTGACGTTTCTAGGTCATGCACTCTGTCTTAGTAGACAGGGAAATTAGTTAAGGCAAAAATGCAATGGAATCCAGACTCGATTCTTTTAAGGAAATTGGAGGAGAACCAATCCTGGGAACGGCGTTTGTAGAAAAAGAACAAAGATTTTAATTCCATGCGGCAACTGTAAGTAACCAACAATCAAAAATGTATATATTGCGTTCATGAGTAGTTTGTTTGAGTTTGTTATAAGTTATCAGGTTACATCATGAAACCCTGTTAAGGGGCAGCATTTTTTTTAAAACTATGAAGGTACACATTTATAATGCTTGTATAAGCTAAAAAAATAAGATATCGATTAAGACCATTTCATACGTCAGCTACCTGGACCCATGTAAAATTGAACACCTATATATCTATTTCTTATCTACATATCTTGAGAGAACTGTATGTTAAAATAAAATCATTTACAACGTTCAATAATCATGTCTTTCATCTTCATAATCACTTCTGTCAAAGATTCTTGACAAGCTCCCATAACGAGTCAAATATTAGTACTGGGTTAATTCTTTCTATATTGCAGGCTAGCAACAGAGTGATTTAGTGGAATCAGCTCTAAAGCGGTTTTTCAGCACTGCACTGCGCTTCAGAATGCAGTTGTGTTGACACAGGCCAGTCGGCGCCAGGCGGCCGGCACGCGAATCCACCACCATGCAAAACTATTACGGAACCAGTACGAATATTTCACAACATACAAACCGCTAAGTTGCCTGGCCTCTAATAGACCAAGGAGGTTTATTGCGCACGGAATATATTGGGCGGGTTTGAATTTTTCATATGGAATGGGCGTGTATGTTTTGTTTAATATGTTGTGAAATACTCGTGAATATATAGTACATTTATAGTTTGTTGTATAGAAAATATAGATTGTATAGATTTGTAGCTTTAATTACTGATGAGACACACAAATGAAAAAGGTTTAGTCGACTCTTACAAATAGGGAGAGCTTCAGAGTCTTATAATTATGAGTTCATACAAACACATTTAGTGCTTTATAAACATTTGAGAACAAACCTCCAATTCAAAAGAAGGTAAATTCAAGGGTAACTATTTTACGACACCCGTAAGGTACGATTGTAGAAAAATATTTTCCCTACAAGGTTTTGAGGTAAATAAATTTACGCACAAGTCCCTTTGTCCAAAGGACAGGGCTCGGATAGGGATTCCCTAAGGGGCCATGGAGAAGGCTATAGCTCTCCGCCAGATGGCGTTTCAATCTAAGCGAGCGGATAACAGATTCTGCACCTAGAATAGAGGAAATCAGATCTAGTCGCGGACATCGAGCGCTTATTACTTTTATGTGTTTTAATCAAATGATATTAATCGAAATATTCTTTTGGATAGCTTAAGTGAGGCAAGATTTCGTAATATGTATATGTTTTTGTTTTAAAAATAAATAAATCTCAAATTCTCAATTAAAACCCTGTTTTCTTATTCAATATAGCTATATTGTAAAAATATATTGATTAATAAATGTTGGAATCAATCCATCGTTTACCTTCTGATTTGGTTGATTAAACTGCACTTCATACATTTACGTGAACCATCGACCCTGTATGTTATAACCGTATAATGTTTTTTAATATTTTTTCGTATACTAATGGAACGGCTACCCATAACCAAACCAGTACAGAAATTAGCCAAGACAATGAAAAATCAGTAGTTTTTTTATCACACTTCTACAGCTTAAGTATTATAAAACTTATTGAACAATTAAAGTTTCGTGTTAATATTATTAAATTTCATAACAATAAGAGATAAATTTTACGAGGTTAATTTCTAACTATTAGGGGCTGTTTACGAAAACATACTGTACAGAAAAGCTCATTTCCATTACCCAAAACCTTAGTTTTGCGAATCCCAAATCCTAGCCACTCAGCATATCCGCTTACGAATTGCAGGAACTAACAAATCGTATGAACTCTACAGCTATGTGTTTTCAATTCATCGTAAATTCATCTTTTTTAAAAGATAGAGATAAGCTCATAAGGAACCCAGGTTGAAAATCTCAAAAAACGTTTAAGTCATTACCTAGTCGGCGATATGCCCTAACGTCTGATAAGGAACCCAGCTTGAAAATCTCGAAATATCTATATGTTTTTAGATGGAGACATGATCTAACATCTGATTAGGACATGTCAGTTGTATTTTAGCTCACAATTTTACCATAACCTATTCACTACGGAGATGATGATTGCATAAATATTTAACCCATTGGTTGATTCCGTTGAATTGCGTTAACAACTTTTTGTTCCTTTTGTAACTCGTATGTATTATTATAATAACTACTTACAACATACTTACATTTACTTAATGCTCACATACACTTACTTACAATCAACCACACGTTAAAAGAATTCATTATCATCGTTGAAACTTTTCTACATACTGTTCTACACTCTACAATCTAAACTAAACATTGACATGGAATCTTTATTTCGTACCAATATTAATACGATTTTAGCTTCAAGAATTTACGATCTAAGGAAAACTCTCAGAAAGTATGATCATGTGGGTGTATTGTACGCAACATGGTTTTCTATAAATAACAAAATCAATTTTCATTACATCCACCCATCTCTCGGTTTCTGCACGTCACGTAACCTTTCCCAACATTATAAAAATACGAGGAGCATTGTATACGACATACCTATGTTTTATTTTTACTCATAGTTATTGTATAAAGTACATTAAATATTTGCATCATACACTACAAATGATATATTCATTGGTTCTTCATCAAATTGGCCTACGTATTGAGCATAATATATTTTTAATTATTAGGAAGAGTATCTGGGTATTATTTTCATCTATAACAAAAGTTACTATTTATTTATTATTTGGCTAAAAGAATAACGCTGAGCAGATTCTATTCAATAGTTTAGTAGTAAATATTTTTTATCGGCAGACGGTTTTCCACTCTCACAGAACATTATAATCACATGACCATTCAAATATGAAAACATGACACCTGTATCATAAAGCTAGCGTTACTTAACCTTCACGTTTGCCTATAACATTCACCTAAATACTAATCGATGACCGTGAAATTACACCACCTCTTACAACGGCCATTAAATAAAAATGACACTGGCAAGAAGCACTTTATGAGAGCCCCCTGCATTTACATCGCCTATTCAATTCAGTATGAATTTACATCGCCGTATAAAGGCAGATTAATGAGGGGCATTACCGGCGTTTCGTTAAGCACTTTCTTTGGGTAATTTACAGCGATCGAATTTTTCACGTTATCGAAAAGAGATTACTTTTCCGGAATATCACCCGGGCGATCACTTTTGCTAGAGAATGAACAACATTGAGTTAGGCTACTTGGCCTCTTGGGCAATCAACTCGGGGCTGATTTCACGAAATGTCGCCGCCTTTACGCAGAACACGTCGATCCTTATCAGGGCATACCATTATGTGAGGAGCGAGGGAAGAGGCCGTTTGTTAGGACAGTAATTGCTTCGGAATGAGGGACATTTCGCTCGTTCCTTATCAGCCATCTTAATGCTCTTGTCTATCATCATTCCAATACTGTACTGATTAACTTTTGGGGTGAGCATTCGGCGAGCGGCTATTTGTCCAAATCGAATTGGGATTCTACATTCCACTTTAAGTGTGTTTAGATCTGTTCCCTAGATTGTAAAATTACCAGGAGTTATTATTAATATCTCGTACATTTTAAGGCACTTAAAAGAAGAAATTTGTATTCCATTTTTACTTTTAATTGTTATTGTATCAGAAAGAATATCTATGTCAAAAACATTATTATGAAACTCACAACAGAATGGGCAATTAGAAATATATGTGTGATAGGTAGGTATATTTGGTGCAATAAGCTTTTAGTATCAAAACACCTTATTTCAAACAAAGATAGTCAGCTAATCCTTGGAGTACATAAGAATAACTTCATGTAGCATATAAGATTTTTTATCCATCTTTTAATCTACTCAACAGTACTATACAACCACCTAATTGACGTTATTAATTAACGAATAAAAACGTACATTTCATTCGATAAACTCACATCGCGCCACTTTCGTCCAGCGAATGAACACAGAGGATGTGCGCTAAATGGAATGAAAACATTCGAGTTTCATTTTCATTCATTTAATTAGCCGTAGAAGTTTTAAGCGGCGCCAGACTGACGCCTGCGAAGCCTCCCATCTCTCTGTAATACAGCGTCAAGAGCGGCCTTTGTACATTTTTACCATTTTGTACTTTCACATACTAGATGTCACTAGGGTTGTTTTATCTTATTTTGTGGTGGTATTATGTAAGGCATTAATTAGTTGCTGTTGTTTATGGGCGAGAGAATAAAAATGTTATTTTGTTTCCGTAATATTTCATGTTATGAGTAATTTATTTCATATCATGTGGGTCTACTTGGTTTTAGAGTAATTGTTTGTTTGAACAAATATAGTAGAATATATTGTGTCAAAATTTACGTAAAACCTTGAAACTAATGAGTTGATTGAAATTCATTAACTTTTGGTAAAATGCTATTTGTAGATATACGACTCTTTTAAAATATATCATCCTTATTCATGGCTTCAATGAAAAATATATAAATAGTAGCCTTTTTCTTTAGCAAGCTTAAAATATCAATAATAGGTACTTTGGCGAAAGATAATGTCTTCTGAAGAATAGACCAATATAATCTTTAAGTTATATGTTATTATTGACATGGAAAGATCGAGTATAATTATAAATATATCTTTGCTTTTCAGTAAAGTGTAATATTATTTGCTAAGAGCATTTTCATCTTGACATTCTCTCTTTAATTTTATTAATATTATAATACCAGTCAATCATGTTATAAGAAACATTTAACGATAAAACAAACAAAAGCCAATAGCAAAAATAATTGACATAATTCATTGAGCGGAAACGTAAACAAATCGGGCCCAATTAGCAGGAGTGTCGATTCCCTTTATTTATTCAAAAGAAACGAATGAAATGAAATAAAAAGGAGCTCCGTAACGTAAGTATATTAGGCAAAAAGGGAACCCCCATACAAATGTATTTATGAGATTGAGAGCAACGAACGCAAATTGCCCATCAGCCTTCTTTGTTGTAGGTATTACGTAAATTGATTCATTGATTTATTAAATCGAGCTATTGGATATGAGTATATGTTATGTATACTATAATATGAGGTTATTTTACGATTATATACCTTATACCCTATAAGTCAGAATGTCACGAGTTAATCTACTAAATTATGGAATCACGATCTCGAATTTACTATTCTCTATTTAGTCATTAACAATTTTTAATATAAGTGGTTTTCAATGTTGCTGTGCGCAAGAAATGAATTAGTATCTAATAAATTACACTATTTTGTATTGGTTTTCTGGTCTGAGGTAACATAAAATGAATTTCATTTAATCGTATTAAGGTCGTTGGAGGTCCTTCCCTGCGTTGTCTTTCTTGTGTGAGAATCGTGGTCAGCATCAGCATTGCATCTGGAGCATATAGTCTGCCTCTACTTGTGGTTAAGGTGATAAGAATATTAAATATATCGACAAAATGGACATCGTTGACTTTTTCTGATGATCTGATGACGATCTTTACCTTTGCTTTTCTGATCCTTGTTACAACTAAAACATTTGTTAATCTATAAATGTAGATATTTGTGTCGTCATGTTCATTAATGTTACAAAGGTAGGTTTTTTGGTGTATTCAGCTATAATATAAAAAATCCAAACTGTACATATAAATGTTACAGAGGTAAATTTTCCGCTGTCTTCAGCTAAAATATAAAAATCCAAACTGTACATATATGCAATTAGCTAGTATAGTACATATAATTTAGATCTACGTTTATACAGAATACAACAAAGGAATCCTATTCCTCGACATATACTCAATTTCATGTTAGAAAAACGTTTTAATATCGAATACAATATTTACTAAAAGCAAAAGCAACAAAATATCGAAAAGCACAATATAAGGTTCATTAATACGTCACAAAAATAGTGGTATAATCCATTTGACACAGTGCCTCGACGCGACATCTGGCTTACTGACGTTATCTCTCTACTGCCGTTATTCTCACCAATAAATGCACAGAATACACAAATATCTCTTCCATTTCATGCTGATATCCGCCCGAGGGACAAAAGGGTGCGAATGATAAATACGCGTATTATAGAGTTATGGTTCAATTGACGCAAAACTCGATGGATGTATCAATGTGTGTGTGTAAATTTTAATTTATTAGATGGATGAACTTTGTGTATTATGTTGTCTTTTCAGTTTATAGTTATTTATCAGTTGATTTTTATTAACCATGGTTATGTAGCATACCAATCAATTAAATATAAATTAATTTATTGTTATTAAGAAACCGTATTATTTAACTAATAACCTTGTCCTTTACGTGACGTAATTAAATAATTAATAAAAAAATAAATTGCCAATGTATTGAGGGTCGCGTTAGCCATAAACTAAGGAAAATTATTAATAAATTATTTTTAATAATTTTGACTTATTACTTTCTGACACGACATTTCATTCATCTACTCGTAACATTACGTAAATACTAAATTATTTCTAACATACCAATAAAAACTTTACATCAGGTTACAAAATCTTTTTCGTAACACTAACACAAAATTGTAAAGCTCTCTGCACACAAGCAGTGAGTGAAGCGAGTGGAATTAGCTTAGTCTAAGGGAGCACTGCGGACTCCACTCAAGCACAAGTCACAAATGGCCAGTTAGCTTTGTGTAAAGCCACTCTAATGCAGCAGTTTTGAAAACTTAAATCTAGCCAAGATATGATGTGCTGGGAGTCTGTGTGTAGCTTTAGGATAGGATTGTCATTTGTAATATAATTGATATATGTATGTTATTAAGCTGGAATGACAAATCCGTGAAGTGTTAAATACAAAAACGTAACAACAATGCGCGACTTATCTTTAGTTTTTTGATGCATAACTAAAACTTTTTGAGGCATAGTGAATATTGATATATAAATTATACGTAAAATCAACCAAAGTGACTACTATACATAATTTTATATTTAATTAAAGTAAATTAATGTTTCAGTCCTTTCGGGGAAGTATAGAAGTTTGGATACATAATATCCTGTTCCATACATACATTTCATTTACGTCCCTGAATTCCTTTTGGAGTGGAAAGAACAACAGAACGACCAAAACATTTCCTCGACCACTTTTTAGAAAGAATATAGAGCTTGTGATGTATGTATTTTAGAACAATGGTTAGATATTGCTAGTCTATCATTCAATAGGTTTCATTTACCCCTGGATCCTTTATCACGTCATGGAGAATAGTAGCAAGTTAGCTTTATTTTTACGTACCAGTCAAGCAACCTTTACTGAAACATTGGTGAACGACTGTAAGCATCAAATAACCTTCGATATCATGGAAAATTAATAGAAAACCTTGTATTATTTATACCTTGTGATAGATTACGAATCAGGTGCTGCAGGAGGACCAATGATGCAGCCTAGCTGAATCGTATACTGAAGCAGCACCTTTTCACTGCATCAAGGTTTCCATTTTATTTGAATTTTTGTATTGTGTTGCAATATGCATATGTGTTGTACATTGCAATATGCAGTGAACAATCTATTTTTCTTTCTTCCTTTATTACCAGATCGAGAAGAGAAACAATTTGTAACGAAATATTCAACACAGTGTAACCTATTTTAATTATTATACAAACTGTAACACAACACGTCGATCCATTTGTAATAAACCTGAAAACTGGAGTAAGCAACTAGCGAACTAAAGTAGTAAAATTTAATGAAGGGGAAAAGAAAACTGTGTTGCTGATATAAATTCACTTTTCTTCCTTCATTGCCTTATACATGTTATATTAATGGTAGGTATTTAAAATTGTATGGTTGGTAAAACTTTTTGATAGAAAGCGTAAATAAATACATAGATACACGTTACTGCCTATACTCAATCATTCCTTTATTAGGTAGTTAGGTGTCAGTGTGTCCAACATAAATAACTATACAAAACATTTAAAGCCAAACATAGTTTATTTCTTTCAACCCTGCTAAGCACATACGCTAATAAAATCTGTATAACGACGCTAAATAATCTTGTTTAATCTATAGTATTCACAGCAGTTTTTATAAACATTGCAACTAAAAGTGCAAATAAAAATATGAATATCAAAACACTATTACACCAAGAAAGCAGTTGTGATATCGTACAGTATCAGATTGGTATTCCCTGCAGTGACGTCACTGGGAATTCCCCATGACATAGCAACCCTAATCTTAGTTTTCTGGAAATCGATTTCGATTCTACTAACATGTAAAGGGTTAAGCAAAATATCAGTGCAGGAGTAGTATTTAACTTTACGATGAATAAACTTTAATAGTGAAACGACCGTCTGGCTAAAATGCAAAATAAATATTTTTTTATCAAATGTACGTCTTAGTTGTACACTAAATTTGTTCATGTATTTTATTTCTAACGAGTATTTGTTTTTACCTATTCTCGTGAAGGTTTAGCTGTACCTTACCTGAGACAAATAATGGACGTAGAGTATAAACGCACACATAATTATGTAGCTCATCTGAAACTCTTGAATTATTCCATTTTGAATCTTTTTCATTTAGTTTCAAACGAGAAGCTTGAAACTTATAAAAATCTTGCTGTTAGGAGAATCACACACTTGCAGCGATCGATGCGTTTGAACTTGCAACATTTCTGGGTAATAGAAAATAAGTTTTTCTTAGAACTCGCAACTTGCAAGGCAAGCTTTTGTTTATTGAAAATATACAAGTAAAGCAAAGTATAAATAATGTAGGCAACTTGTGTGCTGCTTTGAACTCACAAAGTGGTGACTAGTTGTACTTCTACGTATATACTTTTATGTTCTTAAAAACTATATAGGATTTCTTACCCACCTTAAGCATTAGTGTCGGAGTTAAGACGTCATATAATTGATAAATTTATAAGCGTGTGTTATCTCGACTTCGTGGCATGAAACATTTAAATAAATAATAGATAGGCACATCGTTGAGCAGGATATGTGTGCCGCTACAACGAAGGGATGTGGACATACCAAACCTTCTTACGAAGGCCTAAAACGTGCAGGCGAAGCGTGAGCATACCAGCTGCCAGATAATGGGATGATATCAAGAAGCCGGCCTAACCAGGACCTGGACGCTGCAAACAGACCTCAGTGGAAGAATTTGTAAGATGCAGACATCCAGTTGTTGACTCGGTTATGCTGAGAAGAAGGAGGTACTAGGTTTTTGAATTAGTTTTTTGGTATTAAGTTTAAATATTCTATTCATTCATGTAACATGCAACCTAGACTTTAATTTTTATAAAAGCGACTAAGGGTTTCACGGACGTGATCTGTGCGTAAAGAAAGCCTCCTTTTCTAAAAAGGTTTTGCCTTAATCGTAACTTCACGTTAGGAAACATCGAGAACAAGGCTCTACGATAAATCCTTTAGTTGACTTTTACGACAAGACAGGGCCAAGTATATAGTACACGTAACATAGATAACTAGACAATTTTATAAAGAGCCAGTTTGACCTATAAATATCTGTAGTTTCTTAATCCTTAATCATATCCTAATCATATCTTAATCATATAACATATCCTTTGCTAAGATTTATAAGTTGTCAAATATGAGCGTGACTGACTTATGTGTATAGTTTATATATTTATATACATAAAATATAGCCACAAAATGTCAAATATGTAATTCAATAACTCATTAATAGATTACGGACATATGATTATAATGCATCATTCTTATGAAATTTTATCTTTATAAGAGAAAATGTACTTGATATTGTTATTTGTCAAGATATACTTGTAATCAAACTTCACATCTACAAGCGATCCAATCTTTTCATCCCTCAATAACCTTTTACATGGATATAACACTTTTTTCTCTTTTATATTACCACAAGGCTCGTTCAAACTGATTGTTTAGAACCTATCTAAGTGGGTTACGTCAACAGTCACTAATTTTGGTCACGCTATAGCGAAGGCTAACCCAGATTGATTAGGTACAGACTTGTTGATCTAGGCATCTAATTTGTCGTAAATTGTATGTGTTCGACCCTAAGTATTAGTTACACTACGTTGTAATAGAACAACATCATTAAGTCGTGTCTGTATCATCAAATTATGGGTGAAAACTTAAATCCCGTGCTAGTTTAGCATGTAAGAATAATGCTAACTAACTGCTATTCTTACCGAAATGTCGGCGGATATAATTAAGAGACTAGAAGTAAGTAGAATCTATTAGACGATGGGCTAGCAACCTGTTATCAATGATCCATTATGATGTTCCAATCGCAACCCAAATTTTCATGTTAAAAAGTGACCTAGGAGTTATATTATATCCGAGGTTCTGTCCACCCTGAAAGGGAAGAAAGTAAGTGAATGTATATGCATGGGTGAAATTGGCTATTATGTACAGAAATAGTTCTTGGCTAATGAAATCTAATTTACTATCTACTATTATAGCTATTCGTACACTGCGGTATTGATGATAACTTTATTATTTAAGCATAAGGGGTAATAATAATATTTTAAAGTGAAGAAATAAAATCTTTAAATATTTACAATTCCATTGTTTCAAACTTTATCGACTGTTCGTTTCACTTTTACCGTGTTTTAATAAAACCACACAATTTTTAATAACATGACATTGATAAATGGGAAGTTTTTTCCTTAAAGTTTGAACATAGAGCGCGATAAAATTATCCCTCTTTTAATAAATAACACTAAATAAAATATGACAATGAAAACTACCTAACACATTTAATCTGCTATTAAACAACAAATCCTATCCGAAATCTGTCTCTTACTAAATCAAAGATAAAAGAACATTAAATGGCCTCTGTTTACGACTCTTACAGACGTCCCATTTGAGAAACTAACTGTAATACAATTATTCTAATGGTGATTTAGTGTAACATAAATTGCACTTTTTAATTCTATAGGGCTGCGCTTTTCCCAAAATGTCTGGCTGGGGGGCTATGGCGCCGCGCGTTCGTTCACTGCCTCATTCTGCGAAAGTTATTACGGCTCTGATTGAATGTTCGGCTCATTATTTCGTTATCATAACTGGTGTAGTTTTGTATGGTTGGTAAAGTGAATTAGAACTGATTCGTTCTTTGTTTAGGTAATATGTAATTGTTGCAGGGTTGTTAAACTGCATTGGAATAACTATTTTTTTTGCGCTTACCTTATCGAAGTGCAAAGGTGTTGAAGGTGTCTAAGAGATATTATGACTTTTTGGTGAATGAGGTAGAAACTATGAGGATTCGTATTTCGAGTTGATATTAAACTAAATCAGTGTATTATCAGCTAAATGATAACTATCTAATGAACACGAACTTTTAACTACGAGTAATTTGTTTTTGCTGTAGTAGTTATTAATTTTCATGAATATTCAAAATAACTAAAAATTGTCCAGTGCTAGTCTGGGACCTACAAAGAATGCTAACTAGCTGCCGTTCTTGCTAAAATGTCGTAGAACACAAGTATGTGGAATCTATTGGCTACCAACCTTTAACATACCATATCCACCTCCACTCGAAACTTCTAATTAGTGACCAAGAAGATGTGTCCATGCGTCCAAGGTTATGTCAGCCACAACTACTAACCCTTAGGGGCAGTCAGAGTTTCAGGAATCCATCTCCGCAATCGCGGAGGTAGTCATTAATTGGTCTATGGCCACTTTTAACCCTCATGTAGACCCGATAGTCCAAACTCAATGTGACAGATGATAAGCTATGTCGCCATTTACAAACACTAATATAAGTAGTTCAGTCATGTATATATCATATTGTATCTACCTAGGCAGCATATAGTCCAGATTGCATCAGTGGTCCCAGGTGGCCAGTGTTTCATTCAGGCGCACGTGTACCCTGTCAGACTTTGCACCAGTTTATGTGAATGGAAATTGGATATTGACATGAAATAGTGGAACCACAGTATCTAAATGCTAAACGCTGGACGCACATAGAGACACAGCTGTGTAACCTTGAACACTGTGAGAGCATCTATAGACCTCAGTCCATTTTGAAAAAAAAAAAACCAAAGAAGGTTGTTTAAATATGCTAAAGATAACCAATTTGTCTTTAAGGTTATATTCACTCCAAATGTAATTAAAAGGCATGAATGAATTGTTCTCTTTTCAAAAGCAACTATATACTGAGAAAAAGAATGCAATATGACTTTAGAAGTATCTAAAACCATCGAGTGCGTATAATGGTGTTGACAAGCCAAAATGTTTATCAGGATCAAAACAAATGGGGAATGTGATATCTACCCACCCCTCTCTAAAAACAGGCGTGATTTGTATGTATCTAGGAAGGCGACTGTTAATATCCTATAATTTTTAATAATGTATATGTTAATACTATTTGTTTATTTCAAGGCACTGATTGACCTATTTAGAGCATTCGAGTTGACATCAATCGGAAGAGCGAGTCGTAATAAGTATCGATTCAAGTTCATGATCAGTTACAATTAGGAAGGACCCGGTACTAGTCGCGGGGGTATAAAACTTTATGTATGCATATAAATTGTGCGGCGGGACATGTTTTATTGTGATGTCGTAAAATTTCGGGCTCAAGAGGAATAGACAGACATATTTATTAAATACAACAAGGTCGTAAAGTTAAACTTCGTGAGCTCTATGATAAGGCGTAGTTATGCCCGTCTTTGGAAATGGATTTATTTTAGGGTCACGAGGCTAGGGTTCGTAAAGTTTCTGCCATGGCTCGTCAATGTTCCGTGTAAGGAACTGGTAATGTTACTAAGTCTGGTTTACTACTTCATAAAAATCTGCTTCTGTGAATAATGCAGAAATAAGTTTCGGTATAGAATATCTTTTATTGTCACATGTTATCTGTGATGTAATAAAGTAGAATGCTACCTGATGATTGTGGGGATATGATTCTATTTCATGCATATATTTTTGCAATCTGTTTTATTGCATGATACTGCTACATACTTTACTATATTTTTTATTAAAAAGCGCTGCAAAATATCATCTTTTTTAAATTGTTCCCCGGCAAATTGTACGAGGTGAATAAAAAGGTTTAATAGCCTAGTTAGTATATCAACATCGTTGCATTAAATTTTTCTAACATATTTCATTTCAACCTCACACTTACATCGATGTAAGGTTCTTGGAACCTTTTCTTTTGTATGTAAATACATGTTTACAAATATGTATGGTGCAAACATTCCTGGCTTGTAATTATTTGTAACTATTCCACAATTCCGTGTATACTAGAAACTAGTCTTTGTATGCAAAAGTAGCCTGAATTTACAGTTGGAAGTTTCATAACATGTCCTAAGCAAAGTTTGGTTGTAGCGAACTAAATTGCTCTAAATTTAGCCTGACTAAAGCTGCCATAACATAAGGTTAATATTATTGCTATAATTCCTTGTAGAGTAGGTATAGGTAGGTATAGGTATAGGTAGGTACAAAATCATCGGCATTTTTTGTATACATTAAACTGCATTGTTTTATATTTTGCTTATCATTGTTATATAACTTCATCAAAAACTGTCTTACAGCCAATTAATTACTTATCAATAACAAATCCATTCCCTATCTTCTCTTATGGGAGAATATCAAAAAAAAGATAGTAGATGATCCTTTTTCACACAACTCCAAAATAATTTTAATATAACTGTCGGGCAAGGTTCTTACCACTCCGAAAAAAAACCACTTTGAACATTTTATATATATACCAAATAACTTAAGTGTAAATCAAGCTAAACTCGTAAACCAAGAAACTCGTAGTCAGTCAACAAAAAGTCCACGTCCAATCTGAACTCCAGTCAGCAGAATTCGTAGTCATTTAGTGTTAATGCCTCCGCAGTACGAGGCGACTACGAATGGTCACATTTACTACGAAGCTCGCTGACTGCGCATTTGTAGTTAAGACGTTCTCGTCACTAAACATGTTAAATTTGAATGAAGCTTCTGAAGGGGCAATATGTGTTTCATACTGAGTTGAAATGTAAACAGTCACGTCCTTCTATTCCCTTTGGGGTTAACAGTACCTTATAAAGCAAATATATATATTTTTTTTATTAGTAAATATATGCTTGGTCTCTAAGAAACATTAGTATCGGGGTTTTAATGGCATATTTATGATAGGTTGCTAGCTCATTGCATTTATATACATTTGTCAAAGTACATCATTTAATTGACAAAATTAAATCCAAACAAAAAAGTAATAAAGCTGGTGTTTTCATGTCTCCGAGGTTCTGTCTACCCTGAAAAGGATTAAAGGTTGTGTATGTATATGTATGCATTTATTATTTTATTCATTTGTATTTACATTCCGACAATACATGCAGCCAGGTATCACTTTACAAAAAACATAAATAAAACAAAAACAGTCAATTAGACGCTATATTGAAAAAGGGTGACGTTAGGAATACTGATAACCGCCGAGTGTATATGAGAACATGTATGAGTGTCAATGTAGCGAAAGTGGTCTGTCAGGATCGGGACAAATGAGGATCCATGATCTCTGCCTACCCTTCTACAGGGAATCAGTCGTGATGTGTATGTAAGTATATAAATAAAATATATGCACAATTTTGAACACATACATATTTATATAACATGTGCTAATTAAAGACTACAGATTCCAATACAAACCAAACTTCAGTTATTTACTCTTCCAATCAGCTTGGTTCCCATCAAATGACATTATCCAAAGGCAGTATAGCATTAGCAGGCATGCAGTGAGGGAATTAACCTCATTGGTCGTGCCCAAGTGGGAGTCTCTAGCTCTCATTAGAGGACGGCCATCTTGGCTACTCCTCGCGAATTCGGAAACTGTATGACTGACTATTCTGGTTGGTATATGTAGGCAACAGAGTGTCTATAGTCGATATTACTCGTGCAAACTATGAATATACGTATATACAAAATATAAACACACATCAAGCCTGATTCCTTTAAAGGGGGTAGAAATCACAGGACCCCATTTGTCCCGATCCTGACAGACCACTTTCGCTTCATTGACATTCATACCTCCTTTTACACACTGGGCGGTTTTTGGTACTTCGAACATAGACTATGAGTGAGTAGATGTGTGTAGTTTTTGCTGCTATAGTGGCGATTGAAGGCGTTTGAAGTCAAAATGACTATATAATTTTAATTTTAAAATATATAATATTAACTGCCTATCTGAAGGCCAGATTGGTAAGTGGTATTTTAGTTGGTTAGTTATACTGGATTTATGATGAGAGTAGCTGATTGCTAGCGAATTATTGTTCAAAAATACATATATATTTGAATTATGTCAAAGATTGTCAAAATCTGCAGTGAAGGGTTCATGCAAAAGGCTCTATTCCCTACTCAGACATTTTCATACCAAGTCTCTATTTGTATATTTTTAAACTCTCATAATTGACTACTACCAGTACCTTTTTGATTGCTTCAACATAACCGATTTGCTACGAATGTGACTGAAGCAGTCACTTAGTCCACTATAACCCGACCAGCATGAAAAGGTCCGTCTCCCGTACCGCAATATACGTGGCTGCGGTTTTAAATTGTGCCGGATGATTTGCGGTCCCACCGAAGGCTGTCGGGACACGGTGGCGCCCCCTAACGGCCTCTAATTGCAGTGCAAAGCCTCCGGTTATCACGGGAAATTCGGCATGCACCGTTATTACAAACTATAACAGTTTACCTGGGCGACTATTCAATTGCTTGTATGCAAGCAAGCGGCTGGAAATACCGAAACTCAGGGCTGGTGTTTGGAAATATACTGGTTTTGATGTAACTAGAATTTTATTTTTTATGTTAGTTGTGTATAAACATTTACATTCAATTGAATACTTAGATGAAATGAAACGTACTGTTTGTAAGGAAGAGGGTTAGATTACATCGCTTAGGATAAGGCAAACAAATCGATTTTTCACGTTATCATAATTTATTTCGTAAGTGATGGTTAGACACAAGCTATTGTTACACATTATATATTTACAATTCAACCCTTAATCAACCATAGATAATATGCCACAAATATATATTTGTTTATATATTTTGACCTTAAAACCTAATATGTAACATACTCTATGTTTTCCGTAAGAATAACAAAATAACGAGACAAGATACATTAGATCAGTACTCTAAGAAATTACAAGAAGAGAGTAAGACTCAAACTGTAGTATTAATAAAGTAGCAAACTAAATAAGAAAGAGTAATTTCCTAACTACCATAACACGAAGACATTAGGAGTAAATCCTTGCTAAGTCTTTGTTCGGCTACTCACCCCTGAGTAATTAAGACATATGCTGGAAATATAGGTGGCGTTACAGGCAGTTCTTGGTGTGTTAATGGCGTGATTACATTTACGGTTATGTTGTGAGAGGGACCCATGGCAACTATGGTGGTCTTAGATAACTACTTATTGGTAATGGTGTATTGTATTAGATGCATCTTATAGTGAAGTTATATGTTTGAAGAGGGAGTTGGCTGTTAGCATTTTTTTTTATATTTAATTTAAATTTGGAAATCATGTTATAAAATATACAAATACTGTTGCTGAGAAAAAATGATATTTAAATATGTGTTATATGTGTTTACTATTTAATTGTTAGTATAGACTAACAGTGATAAAAAAAATTAAATCACTTCGGATAGGTTATATTCAGTAAATACCTATAACAAACTCTATGAAAAATAAATTGCCTTCACTCATGTTCTCATATCAAGAAACAGCGTTGCATATATCCAATTATCCCAAAAATAAAAACAATTTTAAAGATAGTGTCTATGGTATACGACAATTTTATCTTGTTATTAAATCTTTGCGCGAGACATCACGCTGAGCCACTTACTTCGGACATACACGCCACTGCGGGAATATTTTCTGCGAAACCTTCAAGTCGATGAACTCTTGATTAGAAATAGACTCAGACAACTACTTAGTTATTCTATTTTGTTTGGTGATATGTGCATAAACATTACAAATACATATATTTTTCATGTTACGGAGTTGTACTCAATTAGATTATAATGATTATTGAATTATGCATTTGAGAAGTAGTCAGGGGTTCATGTGTCCTTCTCTATGATTGTAAAGTAACATAATCATGAATATATTCCACCTAATATATCACCAGATAGCTAGTGCCTAATATGGAAGGTTGTAAATTACCAAGTCACATATAAGTTAAATGCATGTAAATAGGCTTATGTAACAGCAACACACGGATCCGTTTGTCATCAATCTAAAGCCTAATCCCTAGGGATCCAATGGGAGTGACTCGTGACTTATACTGTGAAGGTTGATGGAAAAACTATTGTATTACGATGGTATCTATATACAAAATATAAAGTGAATGATTTGTTAGTATATGGCTTAATAGGTCAATTGTATTTCTCCTTATACCTGTGTTATCACTTAAAATGTACTAGGAAAAATACTGGTCATATTATATTTACCATCCAGACCAGCATGGAATATTAAAATATGCTTAGTTCGTTATTTATATGTAAAGTAAAATTAATATAAATTTCTTATGTACAAAAAGTGCTCTCTTAACTACATTTACTGTAAAAGAGCATAATTAATAAGCACAAAAAGAACAAAATTTAATGACTGAACGCGAAAACTGAAAAATTCGTTTTGTGCTTGCAAAGAATTCAAATTTAAACTCCCAACCCTGCGCTCATGTTTAATAAGCACACGTTAAAACTAGTAGTGGAGCGTATAAAGGCGAAATATGAGCTAAAGCCACATTCAACAAGTAGCAGAGAAGTCCTTTTATCATCAGACTGCGGGGTAATGAAGTAGGTTTCCTAAAAAAGCCTTTGGACTTTTTTCATGGAGCGTCAAAGAGAGGCGATTTAGTGGCAAAGATTTTCTTTCTAGCAACTCTGCTGCCACAGAGCAAGGATGATTTGGTTGTGCTGTATTGGTGCTATGCTCTCTAACTTTGTATAAATTAATTAAATTACTCGTTGGTAGCAGTGTCATAGTTTTTTTAGGTAGAGCTGTATAGTGTTTTTCAGTATTTTCTTATCCTCCAGTCTACATGATCCCTACAAATTATAGGCACAAGTGCTTTTGAGCTTTTAAGGCAATTCTGACACCAAACGTCTGGTAGTTTCTTTTATTACATAAACAAGACGCATTCAAGAAGAAAAAATGAAAACATTGAATATTATGGCAAATTCACTTCATATTCTACAATATTGCGTGATTCTATCTGGTCATTTCTTCAACTCATGAATGATTCTCAATTCATATAATAAATATCAAATAATATTCATATATAAAATAAAAAAAAAATCTTGTCACATTTAACCTCGTCACCAACCTATACTAAACTTATAAAGAACCTCAAACGTGTAAGTCCTAAATACCATACACAAGACTTCCAACTTCTCTCCCATACAACATCATATCAGTATCACCAGGCTAGCCACCTTCCATTACCGCTCTATGGCTAGTTGAAAAGGCCCTGATGAAATCCCTCTCCTTTGTTTCCGCTCGCCTCGCTCCAACAAGGCATTGCTTTTTAATTTGGCCCATTCGCTTCCTTTCTTTTCGCCTATTTGCGCTGATAATAAACCTCGCCAGTGGCGATACTATGCCGACTCGTAATTAACTATCGTCCCATTCTGTGATTCAGAAAGATGTGTAAATTATTCTTTAGATATTCTAGGATACGGGCAAGTTTTTTGGTTAAATATTTATGTATGATATTGTATTTGCGTTTTAGGGAAATCGAGCAAAAAAAGCTAATTACTTCTATAAATTTTATATTTTATTCATATTTTCTAGGTTGCTTATCTGTTTTAGTCTGAGTATTTATAGTTGACCTGATAAGAAACGTGAGCTTATAAATGTTAATATTCTAAATGAGTAAATCAAGAAAAATATTAGCCCGTACAGCATCTCAAAACAACATTACGAAAAAATGTGAATTATACAAATGTTCCAAATCACTTTTAGTCTGTTCATGGAAATTCACAATCGTATTGCTTGGCTTCTTACTTTTTTTACAAAAACCAGACTGCACCTTGATGAATCATTAGGTACTCTACAAAAAAGGGTTTAATGTCATCGATCTTTAATGCCAGACATTATCACATAGGAACTCATTTAATTTACTTTACGATACATATTACGCCATCAATCTAACTAGGGTAAAACAAACATGGTACAACCCTTTTTTAATTTCTGAAATATTTCATCTTCACCCCGAATTATATGCCCAAGGTGACTGATCTGTTTATTCCCCAAAAACTAGTTTCCCCTCAATCGTTATCGAAAATTACAGTCCATTTTGATAAATAAATTTAGGTTAAGATCAATGTACATCAAAAGCAATGGAATGGCTAATGAAATTTATATTTTTTGTTACTTATATTTTGATAACTTTTAAACTTTATGATGAAACTAAATAGTCTATCCATCATTACATTAGGTGATATTACCAATACTTTGAACATAAATAATATCCATATCCCTTATACACCCCAACAACATACCGACAAAAAGACAGCTTGTAAATTCTTACCACACATCAAAACACACCTTACGACATCTGTTGTTTTCCTTCCACATTTGTTCAGATAAATAACGAGTAGACAAAATTGACTTGACATTCAGATGAGATGTCACATTCGGCAGGACCAGTCCATCAATCTAGATCAGACGACGTTTGGCGACTGGGGAAGGTAAGGGAGTGAATAGAAGTAGATAAGGCACGAATTTATATTGGGAATATAGGGATATATTTGGTAACTAAATTGTGTGTATAGTTGGTTGATGTGATAATTTATTGAACTACAACATTGTGTGGTTTATATTTGCTTAATTATGTAGGATAAATAAAAAATAGTTATAGTAAGGACTGCAAGCCAATAACAGCAAATAAGATCATTATAATTATTTAGTAATATTACTTTCAATTGTAATTGTAATTTTCACTGTAATAATTCTAGTAATTAAGTAATAAAGATTATATGTTTCCGAACGATTTTAACTCAATTACTATGCTTCAATTGCAAAAACATAAATATTTAGATATAAACACAGAGCTACTTAATTTACGTAATACATACTAATACTTAAATGACTATCCTACCCAACAGGTATGACACTCTCGATCCATATGTTAATTTCTCAACTCTATGGTCGGACGTGATCTTGTCTTTGATATAGTTCCGACTGCTCAGTCAAATTATAATCACTTACGCTTGCAATTAATTCGAGCCTGTCAGTTTGATTGATGAACGCAGCATATCCGATGGACTTAGTTCTAGGGGAAGAATACTGGTGGCTCCCTCTGCATTTTTGGGATTGGAGACTAATCGAGCTGAACTAGAACGGGAGATGAATACCTATAACGAAAATTAATAAATAGATATTGTATTTGCCGCATTGTAGCGGATATAATAATAATAATAATATTTGGACATTATTACACCAATTGAACTAGCCCCTTGGTAAGTACATTTAAGACTTGTGTTAAGGGTACTAGTCAACGTATATTTAAGAAATGTATACATATTATACATAGATAAATACATATATAGCATATATAATCAACAACCAGACTGGAAAGCAGTAGAAAAGCGTTGTTCTCAACTCTGCCTCCACCGGGAATCGAACCCGGAACCCCACGATTAGCGTTCAGGTGTCTAACCGATCGCGCCACGGACGTCGTCGGATAAATAATGAATATGGAGTTAATTTTATCTTAAGGACTGACGTAAAAAGTCATCAATCTAATACTTTAACCATAAATATTATGCTCTTATCTTTTTCTATAATTTTGTGGTATATTGATCGATGCGTGCGTATACATTATTTGCCCATGGTAATTGTTCACGAATGTGCTGGATTAAACTTATCCGGCGTTAGTTTCTTTCTCTAATATTGAACTTACTTACTTTACTACGTACTTACTAAGTAAATACACCTACATTATGTAAGTTTGATTATTTTACTCTCCGTTGTACAGTTTTCGTTCAACTACACCTACTCCATACAGAAAAACCTTCACCGCCGCATTTTCCTTGAAGCGAATGATCCTAATGTCAGACAGTATTCAAGAGGTCTTTCGCCGCATATTTGATAGTCAAAGAGGCCCAGTCTGCGTGGACCCACGTCAACGTCATGCTTTATTGACCCTCATGGAGTTTCAACAGGCAATTTATTTTATATGAATCTTCTTTCACGCCACATGCCTTTAGCAAAAATGTTGCGGATTTCCCGGTATTAGGCCCGTAATGAATATTTCTCGCTTCCCTGGAGTTAGTTTGGGTTTTATTAAGTTTGTATTTAGATTTATAAGGTCAGGGCTAGAAGAGTAAAATTGGCTATATTGTACTAAATTGTAGTTCGAGTACTAAATATTTTAAACAAATATCTACCTTTTTTTTTAATTCTTTATTAAGCCATTCACCACTAAGGTTACATCGGCTGAAGTACAAACACTGATGCCACGGCGTTTGAACTTCTTGTTATTCCATCGCCATGGTTACCAACACCGCCAGCCGCTACAACCGAAGAAAAACGAAATCGATGCTCCAATTCTTTGCTCTCTTCCTTGTTCTTCGGTTCGTTCCAGTTGAGGATCCAAATCTTATCCCAAAGCGAATATATTTAGCCAGTTTAGTATCACAATTGACTAAATATTCAGCCGAAAATAATTATTTGTATTTTCAACTTTCACTGAGACTTTGTTGACGCACCATAGACGACTGATCTACCTTTGTTGATTTTATACAGAAACAGATCCTTGTCCACTTGACCGCCACTCACTTCACAATGACATCTTTGCCCTTTGTAACTTGTTGTTTATTACTTTATAATTGTAAATGCACACCAAAAACTCAAAACAAGCCTCACAACACTCTTCCTAAAAGCCATTATATTTAAAGAACTAACTCTCAATGTATCAACCTATAATTGTGCATTAAATTGCTCATCTGACAGGTACATTCCAAAAGACATTAAAACAAATATAACATATCAAAGTTCCCGCAAGAATGTATGATACTTCCCGATAATATAATAAAACGTGCATGACCTGAATACCTGTCTCAGTACAATTATCTATAAATATTAATGTAAATAGTAACCTGGAATATATTTGTGTAAGCATTGTTATAGATTTAGTTCTGGGTCGGTATGATTTCATAGCTACGACTTTAAAATGATGAGTTGTCCACTGTAATACGCAAAAATAACTTACATTACATAATACACTTGCATTTAATTGATTTATTTTAAACCAAAAAAGCTACAAGCTTTATGTAACTAAACTGTTAAATAACTCAACAACCAAAAATAACAAGCAAATTGATGTAACTAAACAAATATAACGTTAAATAGAACTCAAAGTACATCACAATAAAATACATGTCTAGCCTAAACGCATAAAAGTAACAAATCCCACATCTAACGAGCGTATGTGGTTACATATCAATACTCGCCGCATAAGTTCCGTGGCAGTGTCACGTAATAAAATGATGGTTACAACGCATATCGCCGGAGGATTGTTTTACTTGGACGCCAGCCATAACGACGTAAGGAAGTTCAAAATATAAATACATTTTGCATGCCACTTAACAGTCCGTGCAATATTTTACAGCTTCGGACGGCTCGCTTCAGAGTTATGTCTTGCGATTCCGGCAAGAAAAAAGAGAACGCTGTAAGGAAACGCTCACAATTTTTACTCAGTTCCAGAAGTGTTAAGAATACGGACTGACATCGTTTGCATATTACTGTGTAATTTTTGTGACAGCCGTTTCGTTTTAGTGATTGCGTTGCGAGTATTTTGAATGTTAACCTGTTATTATTTATCGTGCAGTGAATAATACAGTTTATAGACTAGCGTTTGGTAACTAAAGTGGTGTTTATGCGGTTAGAAATGTTTGTATACATATTGCAAAACTATAACAATGTTTCCAAGTAACAGTCAAGAATGTAAATCATATGTTTTCTAGCTGCTTTTCTTCCTGATTTATCGTTGGAGGGAACTAACTGATTAGGACTAATATAATCCATTGAGTGATGAGTTAGCAACTACTCACCAATGCACCATATAAATGACAAAAAATAACCAAATAGACATAACTCCAAAGGAGAATAAAAGACGGTATTGTTAATTTGCTTATCAAATCATAGAGATCTTTATTAAATGGTTTATATTAAGACGCAGTTTGAAAACATCAGATTTTTATTGCTAAAAACTTATTAGCAACGATATTTTTTATACAGTCCTCATATTAACCTAAGGGTGAACGATTGCGATTACATACGTATACACTCTTAAATACAAGTCATAGTACTAATTTATTAGATCGCATTTGACACACATAGCTCCCATTCCTCTAATGTTTTGTCCACCTACACAATGTATTCGTAGGCTTGTCAGTATGTTTGTTCAGAGGAAGATTGATTACTTTTACGCACTGAGTAATTGATGATGTTCCGAACTAGAAATCAAGGAGGAAAGGAACCGATGACAGGGTAATCTGGCTTATCGAGGTCCTGTGACCTTTAAGTTATCATGAAGAAAGAAAAACCTTAATTCAGTGCTTCCTTATAAAATTGATACGGTTGTGATTATAATGTAGTTGATGCAGCGAAATGGTACTGACTCATAATTCAAAGGTGCTGCCAGTACCAATCGTATAGTTCAAAGTAGTCTATCTCTACATTTTGATTTTATAAGTAAGCCTGCAAGATTCGAAGTGTAACAGAACTTTTTCTGTTTTTTTTTTCATTGCAATATCAGATGATGATGCATTTTCATGTTCTGAATAAGCTACAAATGGGCCTACTTAATCTAGCGAGGTATGCCGTTGAAGGAAGCTGCAAGCTAACTCGCATCATATTCTTTAACTAACTAGACTAACTCTAATACAATATAACAATAAAAGAATACACTAAGCATTATATATATTCCATTTGTCATTTACTACATAGCCTATCCACCGAAAAATGTTACAAACAAATTCGTAGCAGTAATACGAAATATATCTACAACTCTCAAGCGTTACGAAAAGCAGGTAATAAGAACCTGTTGAGTCCCTAACTAGACGCCATCCGTTCGTTTGGTTACGACCAGACCTCGGTGCGACGTAGTTACACTCGTAGCTCATCCGTCGTGGAGAGCTTATATTATTCGAGAGCTGTCTCCAAATAGACTTGAATTAAAATTCTTTTCCGGTGCATCTATAGTTGGTGTTTTAACTAATTCAGATCTTAAGAAACAGAGGTTTTTAAATAAAGGAATAATTTGCCACAAAATACGGATATAGATACAACACAAAATTAAAATATAATTAGTTTTATTCTATTTATTAGTTCATATCGTAATTGCAATGCAACCTTTAACTCTTAGTTTCTGTATTTCAACATCATGAACCTTCTTTTCTCTGTAAAATAATAAAACTCTGACTGTCTCTGACAAAACCTCTGTAACTCTGTAAAACAAAATAAATTATTAAATGTCCTTAAAATCGTTAAATGTACAATATGCTTACCTAACTTAATTTCGAACACGTTATTTCAGCCAATTAAAACCTAGTCTAATGAATCATCAATCTGTGCCACTCGACATCTGATCTGTGGTTGAAGGGCGTGACGTCACTCGTCTCGAGTACATAATGAGCTGCAGAAATAAATGACATCAGCCCCATGCATGCATCGCTTGTGACTGCTGCATTTCAGGTAAAGTTACTTTACTTACGCGTAGCTATTATTTTGCGTACTTATTATTGAAGTCGTTGAATTGATATCAAGGTTCACTTTGTGAATGTTCTTGTAAGTTAGTGTAAGTACAACGCCATACATGATCGGGTGTCATAAAAATAAATGAAGTCTTTGCATAAATTGGTATTGTCATTAACGTAGTGCTGTAATCTTGTCTATAAGTTATTCTAGTAGGTTTGAAGGAAATGTGAAATTATTCGATGTTATTGAATGACTAATACTGGTATCCTTGATTAAGATGAAAAAATATAATGTTCGTTTAACGATTCGTAGTAACATTTTTGATCAAAATCAAAATTCAAATAAACGAATTACACATTTGAGATGCCATTAATACTTGGCAAGGAGTATTTCAATTCTATTTTCTTTTTGTAAGACTAGCCTGTTGCTTCACATAACCACATCATCAATTCACACTTATTCCTCTATTAAAACTAAAACAAAAGCCTCACCAATTCCAGCTTCCCTCGACTGGGCAACTTTTACCGGCCTTGTCCGTCCAGGAACCCAAACAGACTTTCCCTTTCGGCATCCTCCAGTGCTTCGCTACCACCAACAGGCGGAGGGGGGCGTGCGGCTCCGCCAATGAGAGGCTTCGACGGCTCCCCGGTCGCGGCTAGATCTCCAACCGCCCAGTAGGTTTGAGTCGTCCTGCCTGACCGCATGACTCCGAAGTCCGCTTCGTCGCTCCACACTTTGTGATCGGTCGCTTCCGCTTAGCTTTCGAGTGATAAGCCGTGCTGCCCAGGTATTTCCTAACCTAACCTTACTCGCCCGATCTGTACCCTGTAGAAACTTGTTTACGTTTTTGCAGAACGGACGGGATTGCTTAGTAAATTTAGTTTTTAATACTTTGTGTGATTTCTTTTGGTTACTTAGTTGTAATATAATGTTTTAATGATGTTTATAAGTGCTCGTACCTTATTGAGCACTTTTAAATGTCTTTTCCGCACTTAAATTTCACTTTACGAATGTAAACAATGATATGTACGAGTCTAAGTTTTCAAACAGTTTTAAGTTTCATACCTAATTTATTTTAAATGCATCTGCTTGCTTTTATGATTAAAGTGTGATTTATTATAGTTTTAATCTGAAGTGGATGTGTAGTGATATTTTGGTGTTCACGTGAGTTTGTTATCAGTTCAGATTAGCGTATAGGTTAGAATTATTTGGGGTGTCACAAAAATACCGGTGAAGTTACGAGCGTTCCCTTTTTATATGCTAATTCGTGGTAAAACTACAATATGGAAATGATGCTGTATAAAAGTTGTAGGGATAAAAAACAAGGTCGACCCAAAGTCAATGTCCACATTACATATTCAATGCTACGAACGCTACGGAAGGTCTACGAATAATCCAATCGTCTCAAGTGCAAACAAAAATACTCCCACAAAGTTTGCGAGCTTAGTACAGTCGGCGTCTAAAGTTGGGAGAAACACAGACGACTTTGATAAGTGTCCACATGTACTTTCGCGAAGTTTCCTTATTTATTTTGTCTTTCACTTTCATTGTGTATTAGAAGGTTCCTAAATATTTACTATAACACTTGTCATGAATAGAGTTGGGAAAGTAAATTGTATAACTTCTTACGTGTAACTTTTCTGTTCGATTGTGTAAACGAAAAGGTTTTATTCTATTTTGATTTAAACCTTTACAACTTATAATTAATATGATTTCCATAAGAATCATGATTTGTTCTATAATGGCCAAAGTAAATAATTTATCAATGTGCCTATAGCTATGCTCCCAATTGAATGTCAATAGATATTGTCATTAGGTAGGTCCATCATAATATTTATATGAATATCTAGTATCATATACATATCCCGTTTTAGTCAGAACTGTGAAAAATTTGCTAATTACTTGACTTACTATACGTAATCTTTATTATGAAATTATATGTTCACGCCTCTTCGTCCTCAACGGGATAGATTTAGACTACGATTGCCACCTGCAACAATTCTGACAGATCTATCATGCTTCACACACACCCATTAACCTAACCTAATCTTCTCATACACGCTCATCTCTTCTTCACACTACGTACACCCGCTTTGAGAAGAATGTCCCCATTTGATCCATAATGAAAATGCTAAGCATAATCTAGGTGATAACATGTCAATTCCACAATCAGATAGCAAAGCTTTAGAAGGTATAGTATGTTTTTGTATCCTCTAATAAATGCATTTTTTTTCTTATTAACATATTTAATCCGTATCACAAGCGTCCCATTAATACATCAAATTATACTGTATAGAACAATGATTCAATATCGTAATCCAGTGTTCCCATAAGTTAATTTAGGATATTAGTTCTAAAGCATCGTAAATTATAATGTAGGGCCATAATCGGTAGACATTACTGCGAAGCGCCATCTAGCGTCAAGTGTCGGAGGCTGCGGCGCTAATTCACACAATTTTTAAGCGACTCTCTCACGTTATTTTATTAGCTTCAGCGAGCCGGAAGTTATTTATTAATTTAATCTTTAAGCTGTACTTAGATCGCTGTGTTGAAATAGTATTATAAAATATTTTACTGTGTAACGAATATGTTGATTTTGAAACTAAGGTACTCGTAAATGTGTTGAACGTTAAAGTATTTTAAGCATGGAATTGATAAATAGAAAACAATTTCAAAATACCGAGATCAAGTACAGGAATTAGATAGACATTCTACATACTTAAAATATTTTTTTATCTAGTACCACCTCATTCAAATTCACAATAAATTAGATAATCCTCTTCTCAACTAAACACCGGTAAGATTTATTCAATGACTGTCATTGCGTTTTCATAAATTAGTCAGTCGCTGAGATTAAACTCCGGCTTTGTTCCGTCAATGGCGGCCGGCTTCATAAAACTTAACCGTCGCCATTCCAGCGCGACTAATTATAAGGGTGGGTTTACATAACGTATTTATGGGCTCGAGATTTAACGGGGCTCCCGTGGTCTGTTATCGCACCATTAAAAAGTTGTACTCGACGGACTCGTAAATAACGGAATATGAGACTCTCTACGACACACGAGCACCGCGAGCGAAACTGCCCTCTAGCGCACTTTATTTATATCAGTGCACTTTTACCAACTCGGTTTTGGTAAAATTACGCTGTGAATGTGCTGTGCAGATTTTTTATTTGGTGTCTGGATTGTTTTGAAATATTTATCCTTTAGCTATAGCTAATAAGCATACATACAAACATACACATCACGGCCGATTCCATGTAGAGGCAATAAGCAAAGATTACGGAACCAAATCGGTTACCTAGTGGCCGGCCTAAAAAATGACTGTCAGATATCGACGCCATATTAAAAAAGGTTAAAGTTAAAAGTAACAATAATCGGTCGAGTGTGTATGAGGAGGTGTATGGGTGGCAATGAAGCGAAAGTGGTTTGTTACGATCGGGACTAATAAGAAATATGATAAATACATAGGTATATTTATTTTCTGTATGATTATAGTACGATGCTCGATACAATTTTACAGTGACTAAGGAAATAAAGAACATAAGAAAATCCTTAAATCTATCTTCAAGAATAATAATTGATACAAATAATAATTTAATTGTAGGAATATGATCCCTACAAAAGTTTGAAGTTAGAATCGTATGACGCGTTCAATAGAAGTAGCTCAGCCCAAAAGACAAATCGAAAAGAGGGAAAGTTCCTAAACCTTCCCTACCTATCGCATACTTCATGCATTCACGAGTAAGTTTTCTGACAAAACTTTTGACAACATCGTAAAGTATTTGATACCTATGAAACTAAAGTTGTTAAATTCACATCATCGACTCAAGGATGTGAAAGTTATATTTTATTATTGTATTATCTAAGATTATTTAACTATGTATATATTCGAATGCAAAATCTGTTAGTAGCTCTTTATTAAATGGCAACTTACTTAAATTTTAAATATCATTTCAACTGCTACAAATATGAAAAAACTATTTGCTATTTAAGTTATCGAATAAGAAATATAACGTAAAGTGACCAAGGACATATTATGCTGTCTCCGAGAACCTCTCTACTCAGAAAAGGATTAAAAGACATTTTTGTTAAGTTATCAAAAACATAATTAGTTATCAAAAGTTCAATATGAATATATATATATTTGTAAATCACCAAATAATCTTGATCAGTGTCATTTGTAAGAACGCACAGCATTTTCTGAAGAGGGGTCTCCTCGAAAACTTGTTTACTCACAACTCAGAAGAACTCCTCTTCAATTTAAGGATTAGTACTTCATCTTACAAGCCTCGAAGGGAAAGTTTAAAGTAAATTGCTACTTCATTCATGGTTTGTGTATCTCGTTTATTGGAATTAATTAACGAGCAATTAGATATTAATTGTGTAAAAGAAAAAACTATACACGTTGTTATTAATAATGAAAATTCATTTATTCACCCATTCACCCATTCACTTCGTAGAATCTCATAAAATTCAATAAAATGTAATTGAGTTTGGGGCTTAAATAAATTGTATTACTCCAGAAAACCTAATAATAATGTTTAAACTACCCTGCAAATAATTAAGTATTCGCAACGCACGCTATTATTCTGTAAACGAAACTTATAAACATTTTTACTACGAATAATTAGGGGACTTTCTCTAAAATCTTCCAAAAAACAAATCACAAACTTAATATTCTAGACATGATCAAAATAAACAAAGTTAAGCTTTATTAATATTCATTCTTAATTACAACGACTCCCTAGATGGGACTTTTGAAATTAATTTCTAAAGTTTCACGCCATAAACGGGCGATACACCTATCTGAGAGAAAACAGGCGAAATATCCCGATGTAATGTGCTCTTACATATTCCATTGCATGCGGTTTTGTTTATAAATGTTTTGTTAATATTGTAGCATAATTGTTTTTGTTTAATTAAACCAATCAATTGAGCAATTGATAACCAATTCAATTTTTAGTATTTTATTCGTTTTAAATAACCACTTGACAGCAATCTTTCAGTAAGATGTACATATTATTTCAATTGCCGTCCTACACGTAATATAATAATATACTAGTTATTGTAACCTAAAGAACCAACATAATTATATGAAATAAAATAATGCCTTATATTCAAATAAGTATTAGATTTATCCCCTGTTTGATGTTCATGAATTCAACTTTCTCACTGCAATATTTATGTTTTTGAATATTTTTATTTGTTCACAAAACAGAACTCGACGAACGTAAACATACCCTTGACTTATTGTTTGCTTAGGACCAGTCGCCGGCGATCAAAGCCGCGGTTCATTCATGGTCTGTTCAAAATGTAACGAGTTCACAGATTTGGGTAATCCACCTATTAAATGAAGCAAAGGATATTATTCCATTATGCGGATAATGCAATGAGGTTTTCGGAATTCACTCTAATTGAATGTTGGTGATAACTCTCGTTAGTACAAACAAACACGCCGCAGATTTAATTCGATTTACTAAAATTACAAACTGATATGTTTGTTGGAGGTTACAAACTTTTATGCGATCAATACATTATAGGTGAATCTAATGGAACGCAATATAGATCAATAATAGAGTGAGAGTATATATAACGGGCTTAGTGTAATGTAATTCGGTGTAATATCAAGTAAGACTTATTATATTTCCTGCTGTTTTCTGCAACACATTCTTACTTCAAGAACCTCTATCTTAAAGTTATTAATTTCATTGTAGTTTGCATCTTCATCTCTCTCTTACAGACATGTGTTCGCAATAATAACCGATTTTATTTTCGTTAAATGGGGAATAAGTGCATTATTGAATAATAAACGCAAAGTAGCATTCAAAATATTCACTAAAAGCTGAACAGCAACAATACATTTCAGAACTTATAACACTTCTTTTAAGAAAATCGTCTTCAACAACAACTTTAAAATATCGAGTGAAAGTTTCACTAATAATATGGGAAAGGAAACCCGATATGCCAATAAGCTACCCAGTCGACGAATGGCCTGCCCCCGTTCAGTTTATCTCAATCGCTATAAATCTCGGTCCCTATATCTAGGCAACTCTATGCACCCACTGATGGCTATGGCCGTTGCTTTGAATGTTCTAGAATAGGAAATAGTGTATTATTAAGGTTTCCATATAAATTCTGGCGCAAAATGAGTTCCGTCAGGTTATAGATGAGTATTGGCAATTGCGTAGTATGGATATATAAAAATATATAATAGCTTTCTGACTATTCTGCCGAGAAGTGTATGTTGCGATAAATATAAGTGTATTGGTGACAAAGAAATTCATTCTTATGTTATTAACTGAGATACCTCGAAATGTCGAAAATAATTCCGCAACAATGTTATTCCACTAAAATTTAAACGTGGATTAAGTTATCCCGTTTGTATATGATCTGCAATCCTATATTTAGCTAAGCGTTTCGTACAAACGTGTATCCTAACCAATCAGATATTTTATCGCACGGATGCTTATATTTTTGTACATTAGAATACTTAACATAATATACCCAAAATATTAGGCCTAAATAATTTATTGTATATATTAGCGGCATAATTACTATACAATTTTTTTTGCAGGTTTTAATGTTTTATTTTGTCTACTAACTCTTGCCTTCTATTCGTTCCTTCTAAATGCAGAGAAAGTGTTTTTAAGTCCGATAAAAATATTCTACTTCCACATCTATTTTTTACAAAAAACATTATTTTATTTATTAACGAATCCCTTTCACAAACCAAGTAGTTCAAACCGCATGTCGCCTAGCAACCTTCGTTTATTCGCTGTGGTTGTGATTTAATATCAATTTCACACACAAAAGCGCAAGGAATCTCTCTCACCTCCCATAGAAGGCCACTGAAGCTGACGAGGAATTTTTCCGATCCATTCGCCGCCACTTCGCTATAATGTCACACTGATTTACATCCGAGCTCACTTATGACTAGTGCGTTTAGGAACGTTGTGCTACGGTTATGTAGAGTGCATTTTATGTAGAGTGCTAGTTTTGGTAAGCAATAGAATTTTAGTTGTCTGTGTTGTTCTAATTATATTGTTGTATAAAAATACAGAAAATATAACATTTTATGACTTTACAACCTCGATAATTCTGCTTAAAGTAAAGGTCCCAATTTCAGTGATAAGTGACTGTATTATCATTAAATCTTTTGGCTAGCCATCAGACATTTGATCAATAACTTACAGTCATAAAGTGATACTGCAGGAAGATTTCTAATGAATAATTGGTTAAATCCTGGCAGCTACAATATCCTATAGAAACCTAAATGTTATCTGTAGCTAGCACACCCCACTCATCACAAGTCTCTTACACAGTCATATTGACACCCATATTACAAGCATCTTTATACGTTTCCACGTGTAACGAAATGTCATCGGTCGAACCTATTATAATGAGGCTGCAGTCACCTAGAACCGCTCAGTCTGATTCATATTTGAAGCCGGAACATACTGTGGTTCCACCGGTGCGCATCCAATTAACTTCTGCGGGATTCGCCCGACTGTACCGACTTTACTATTGCTTAGTTACCTTATTAGGTATTAGGCGTTTTGGTGCTCAGTTCTAGGAATTGCTGTAGGGAGATTCTTGCTTGGTATATGTATATTGCTTGCTTATATTATGTTGTAAAGAGAAGTTAAGTTTGTTTGGTAATTAAGTAAGAGTCTATTAAATTTTGTTGAAATGCATGCAAACTAAGACAATGCATAATAAAAAGACATTGTAATCCTAGGCCAGCATAATCATACTATTCCTAACTTTTCATAGTTTGCGTCCGATATTAATACTTCAATGCAATTTGTACCACAATAACTGTTATTCCTTTTACGATATTGAGAATTTTATTCTATATTAAATATTTATATGGTTCAAGGCCTCTGGTAGTATGAGACGTAAAAAGTATGTTAAATAACTGCCGTTCAAACCGACATGTCGTTGGAGGCGACTAAGAGACCAGGGTTCGATGGAATCAATTGGGCGATGGACTTGCAACCTGTTACCAATGTTCCATTATGACAATAGTACCACAATACTTAGGCTAAAAAGTCACCTAGGAGATGTTATATCTATGTTAGGCTATGTCCACCCCGAAAGGGATTAAAGTGAATGTATATAATTAAAATTACCATAATCTGTGTTTGAACCCTAGCAACATAAACACAACAAATAACAAATATAATAATATAGAAATCGCCAATTCCATGCTACATACCCTATTGTACAGACCTTCTGACGTATGTCCTGGTCCGTGTGAGCCACGTGAATGATTACGCGTGCAATTATGTACAGCATTCAGCGAAGGTAATTAAACAACGCATACGTCATAGGAACATGTTTTGTAACCTCTAAAAGGTGTTCAACAGCAGCAATCAAGTTTGCAAGTGCATTTATCTACTACGAGTAGGTGCGTATATTGGTATTTTCTATCGTATATAATAAATATAGTATGGGAATAGGCAGAATAAAACTATTTAGTTAACTTCCTTGATTCCATTCTTTTTCAAGCTTCAACGCTTAGTCTTTATCCTACTTTATACGTTTAATAACGATAGAAAATTTGTGTACCCTTGAATACACCAGTTTGTACACCTGGAAAAAAACATGGTAAACGAATAGCTATCAAAAGATTATATTAAAACTTTGTAGCGCATTAACAAACAACAATTTCCAAATTATTATATTTATAAGAAAATATGCAATAAGTAAATAATGAGCAAAACTAAACGAAAAAGTAAATAGACAGTGATAATCAGACACAACCAATTTAATATGTAAGCTCAACACAAGCCTAATATCATTTAAACTACAAAACTAGCTGAGAAACCAAACAATTCACCATTACGCCCAATCAGAAGCATTCTTCATTACCCTCCATACACGAGTAGGTACGTTTAGACGAGACCGAATGAACGGCGTTTCCACCCCTTGAATATCTTCATCAATTCAGCTCAGTTGCAAATCGGTTCATCAGCCAAGTGAGCAGGCTATTGATGCGTTTGTTCTAGACTAGAGTATCTGGTGTCAAGTTGGTTTATGCAGATTTATACCTAAGTTGCTTAATTAAAACTGGGTTGCCGTGGGGGTTAGGAGAAAGGGTAAGTTATGGATAGGTGTGATAAGGATCGAAAGGAATACATATAATTATATACAGGTAGATTTATTCATGAATTTTACAAAAGATGACAGAAAGACAGGTACGAATAGAAGTAATAGAAATTCAGCTGTATAATATTTTTTCTCTACGAATATTATGACTGAACAATGATATTCAATTAAGATTCAGTGATCTTATTTCTAAAAGAGCAATATAATTAAGACAACATTATTTAGTATTATAGTTGAACTATTGATAAATTTATCAATCGATAATTACTCTGCTTCGTTTGAGCTACGAAACATCGATAAAAAGTTAACCATTGTTTTTCTAAAAGACCTAATTTAGAAGGAAAAGAAAACAGCTACTTACATTAAACTCTTCCCTACGAACGGTGGCAAATAGCCTTATTTCCTAAAGCCCCCTCAAAGGCTGACTAGGAAAACATTTTTCATAAAGCACATCCACATACTTGATACGTAATTTATGGAGACAGCGTACTCTAACAGCCTCCCTTGAATGTTGATTAGAAAATATTCAAGGGAGACGCGGTCCGCTTTTTTAGAGATCAAGAGCTACTTTTCATACTTAACTTGTTACTTTGGACTTTTTAAAGGAAAGTGTATGTATGTGTGTTGAGGTGGTCCGATAGATGTTTTCGTTAGGTTTTTTATTTCATAGTAAATTAGGAAACTAAATGAGGATTTACACAAAAACAAATTAATCGTCACTAGCACTAGCTGAGCAGAAATGTTTAAGTATTGTATATTTCTGTAATAACTTATATTAATGATGCATCCATCGTAAACAACGTGGTATTTAAATTGTTTATTCTGCTGTTGCTTAACCCATAGCTTAAACTATACTAACTGATATAAAAAGATATTTAAAGAAACATCCTTTAAAATAACTTAAATACAAACAAAACTAAGCAGAACATGTTAACTAATTCTTACCCATAAAACAGGAACGCTAATTTACAACCGTCAGTAATCATAACGAGCACAAACATCACTCAAGCAATCCGCAAAGCCTGTTACAGTGAACTATTCATAAACAGACCTCATAAACGGGTCGAGGGAACAAACGTAATTTGTCCCTCCGCAACTGAGCGTTGAAACAATACATTTTTCATTCAGTCTTGTATGCACTGTCAACTGCAGTGTGACGTCACGAGTCGGGTAAACATACTGAATAGCTCTTGGCTGGATCGCGGCGTCTAATGAAAAGAGCTACGTACTCTACCGTTGCGCACTTGTCGCTTAAGCCTCTCCTTTGCATGTGATTTTTAAAATGCATTGTCAGATGTCGCTAGTGGTTTTTTAGTATCTTGTATAATGGTTCTAAGATATATTTTTTTAAGCAAAACCGTATAATAAGTTAAAAAACTTTGGTTGCAAGAAACAATTACAATTACTACTACTACGTACACGTACTACGAAAGTATTGTTATATATAAAGTATAGTTTTTAGTATATGCAACATACTTTGTAATGTAATAATATCAATAATAATAATGTAATGTGTGGTAGTGTAATGTAGTGCATCAACTGCTTATTAATTTCGTAAGCTTAAAGTCTCTCAAAAGGAAAAATATCTTATTGTAAAATGACATAAAATCAATAAAAAACCCACTCTCCACATCTCAAGAGCTACGAATCCAAATATAAATTTCGTTTCAATTATCCAGACCAATAAATAAGCAATTTGCGAAAATCTCTTCCTTTTGAGTGAACTCCGCTTTTGAACTGCAAAGTGGATCAATAGAGAAGTGCCTTCTGCTTGATTTACGAGAACGGCTGCTACACTAATTAACACTGAGATTAATTATTATTGCAAGCAAGGAGGCGAGCTAAGCTCGACGCAGCCTCTTTAATCTTTTGTAAGTCTCAGCGTCTCACCGCGGTTTATGCTGCATCGATATTTGCGGGAATACTGGTAATACTATGATCGGCTATTGTTCACATAACAAAAATCGAGTCCAATGTCTGAAATTAAGTATGGTGCATGTAATAGATTGAGGATTAAGTATAATGCAAGTGATTTATTGTAAGGCACAAGTTAATTAGGATGATATATATATTTTCATGTATTTTCATGTTAAAAAGCAAACGAAAGTTTTAAACCTCTGTCTTACTTTCCAGTACGTTTCGAGTTGATTTTTTTATATATACTTAGCTTGCCTTATATTTATAGCTATCTTATTCATAAGTATGCACTTTTAGTTTTTTCTGTAGTAAGGATAGCAGCCTCAATGCCATTATATTTATTATGCAAATTTAATCCTCCTACAACATATTTAGAAATAAACACCAGTATCTAACTAGCTACATCAAGTCAAATGCTTATTCACCTGAAGTGTCAATTTGACGTTTAGCATCGCAGTTGATTATCCCACTCGACACTGTCATTAACCATTGTTTTACTGGCACACAAATCAGTGGCCATCAGATGCAATTGGTGGTGGTATGAATGCAATCTCAAGCTAATAATAGCGTTAGCTGAAATTAGAATACTTATTTTACAAATGTACGTGTATATACCACAATAGTAAAAGCTTTTAAGTAGTAGTAAAAGGCAGTCAAAAGCAAAGGGAAGGAAGCACCATTTAGCTTTAATAAGAACAAGAGAAATCTTTCAAATCTTATTTTAATTCATCATATAATTACACAAAAAAAAATTATTGAACATTGATCACACTTTGTCTGTTTTTGTGATACAATTCACTACCTTCGTCGTTCGGTTCTGTTCCAAAAATCTCCAACTCAATTCTTTATACCAACTAGTACAACACGCCATCTCTGTTCTCAATAATGAAACACATGTATAACATTCATATCAAAGTTTCAATTACCCTGCACTACAATGCAGCGCGTATAGGAATATCAGGCCGTTGTTTATCATGATCATTTCTAAGGGATCTCTCTTCGCATCACTTCATGCAATTTGTTCGGTATCACCGCAGCACTGATTGATGGTGTGACCATGTGGAAACCGGTTTCATGGAACATCATTTTGCGCTGGTTACTATGTGCTGTAACATTTTAGAATACATGTCTGTTTTGAATATATTGGGATATCTGAATGGAGGCTCTTCGGGATCATTTATTCTAATATAAATATAGAATAAAATAGAAAAACAAATATACACACATAGACAGCTTACAAACGAAGTACATATTGTTTAACACAGAGCATATTTGTCAATGGGCTCAGAACTTGTTCATGGTGCTCTTGCCTTAATGTTAAATGGGTATATTTTTTGTAGAAAAGATTAGGTATTTATTGCCTTACAGTAATTTGAATTCCTTCCACACCTCATACTTTTTGATTCGAATCTTTTCTTTGGAATATAATATTAAAATTCATTAACTATAAAAAAATGTTTAATCACCACCAATTATTGTCATAGTCATTATTATATAATATTATAACGCTTAGGCAGAAAATAATGAAATAGGGAGCCTTGTTGTTATTGTCTCCCTATAATAACCACGTGGGATAGCTTGCGGTCAGTGCATTCAATCAGAGCGGTATAGTCAACTTGTTAATAAAAATCGTCTTTGTAGTAAATATGTATCAGCTGGAATATGAGTGAGTCAATATCTGAGACTAGATTTTGATCGCCCGCATATAAAATAAAAACCTTAATTAGTATCTGGTAAACGTTAGATTTGCTTTTCTTTTTTTCAACCAACTGAATGTTTGAGAATTGTTAAAGAGGCGTTATAAAATTTTTGGTATATAAAATAGAGATTATGGATGTTATAATATATGGTCGTTTAACCTCACAAAATTCCAGTGCTGTTGAACTCTAACTTTTCCTCTATACTACAAAAAGTAATTTTACTACATCAAGAGGAATAAGAAATGAATACATCCGCATGTAAATTTTATCTGCGTGAATGTCAGCTTGGGAAACTTTAATAGACATACAATTAAACATAAACATGAACTCAAATTCAAGCAAAGAGTAAAACTCGAAACCTTAAAATCACTATTACCAACAAACAGTCAATATGTCTAAAAACGGTAAACTGGAAACATATTATCGCTTTTTGATATCCGTGCTCACTCACCGCGACGAGAGCAATTAAAATCGATATTCGTTTTGTGAATGCGATTTTTGTAGATTGGAAAATAATCTGGAATATTTAAATCCTCATACAAACTTTAAACAAATAATGCTGGTATGCTACTGGGTCGTAAAGGTATGCTTACAAAATGTGATATATTGAAATCTACATGTCATCGCCTTGCAACTACATGCTTTTGGTTGTGATTTTCATACCAATTAAGAACATCTAATTATTCTTCTGATTGTAAAATAATAAATATCTTTGAATAAAAAACAATGGTAATGCGATTATTATACATTTCTCATGTCATGTTAAATGTTATAAATGAAATTATTTCTACTAAATATCTGTAAACTGAATAATGAAAAAGGAAATGATCACCATTAACTGAAGTTTGTATTACTTTAACTTAATTATCCGCTAGAACTTACTAATGAACTCAAAATCTCAAACACAAAACAACAAGACACTCGAATTCCTTAGTAATCGAAACAGAACACAGGGGGCGCTGAATCCACTCGACTCATTTAACTGGAAGGTGCTGATGTTGTCGAAAATAAGGCTAGAAGTATTGCCTCGGCTCCACAATACGGGTGCTAATTAGTCTAAATACAAGCTCCCAGACATCCAAACAGGGGTTGTTTCCTGTAATGAAAGCGGCCGAATCGCCCGTTGTGAAACGCTCGTTCATTTGAGAGCGAAATGCGGAAGGACAACGAAATACGCCTTTGACGCGCCCAGCCGAACAAAGGATCTAATTCTGAGGCGATTGGTCATATTTACACTCGAAAGAAGGCATTTTGTTGTTTCGTAATTTTACTTGAGCACTTTTGGTCTTTTTATGGAGCCGGTTTTTGTAAAAGGTTATTTTGAATATTTGATCAAGTTGGCAAATGTAATTTTATTTGTGAATATTATTATATATTATTTAATATGTATGTATTTTAAAATAATGGCGTATTCTTAAACATGCGTTATTGTGTAACCTCTAAGATGTAATGAATTTTCTAGGAACAACTGTGTATGTTAGAAAATAAAAGGGATGTACAAGGATTGGAAAATAAATACTCCTTGACGCTGAACCACGACCATGTTTATTATAAAAACAAACGAAATTCTTAGAATCTTACATGCTTCTTCGCGTTGACACAGCATCAGAATAGGAAACACGACACGTTATTATCTCGAAGGTTACTGATATTTTCTCAACACGTCCGCGGGTATTCACTTGAGACCGAGAACGAAAATTAGTTACCGAAGACGCCTTGTTTCTGTCTGAATGGCCTGCGTGATTTGCTTTGTTAGGAAATAACAAATGCCACCTTTGAAATTGAAGTGCGTGCTGTGAATGCGCGGGACGCGTGTGGAATCTCGCGAGATTGCCATTCCCGAATTGCGGAACGATATTAAATAAAAATAACATAGTGGATATAACTTTTAGACAGGTTTTGGTTAAAACTTTTAATGGTACATGCATTGAAGTCAAAGAATAGGTAATTTGGATCTAATGCCAATAGATAAATGTGATTCATTCCATAGGCACCGTCATGCAATATTTTTAGCTAAGTTTAATCTCTTCATTAAGTACTGCAAATGACATATGGACTAAGATGAACCACACAGCACGTTAGGTAATGATAATTTCATATAGCAACCACTAAAGACAATGTCATATACCCTAATTTTCATTCTTGATCCCAACACGCTACACCCTCGTAAAAATTCACCCTGTATTATTTTTCTAAACTCCATAAAGACGCCATAAATCACACGAATGTAAATCTGCAGCCAGCCGAGTGAGTGACACGTCATTACGGCTTTGCCTTCACCCGGGTATACCCGGTGTTACCCGGTTGCTCCGGATCAAAACTTTCTATAAACTTTACTTTTATAATGTATTTACGATTCCCTTCCCGATCCCTGTCAAAACTACTGGCGAATAATTTCAGTCAATATTGAATTGGTTTATTCGGAAGGGAGAATACTTGGAATTCGAGGATTTTATGTTGAATCCCATTATAGTTTGAAAGTCAATAGAGAACTGAGTAGCTGCCTTACTGACTATTATTTTGTAGGTGGCTATGGAACTATGGAAATCTATTGCTATCAGAATACAATGGTATAAAGACAAAATTTAAATGAGCATATATCTTTACTCCGAGTGTTTGTTTAACTCCAAAGGACTTGAAGTATATTATTATTATGTTTTAGTAATATGGAAATATCACACTTAGGTCTAATGTTCGCGAAGTAGCTCATTAGTTGCGTGCTATTTAATATCTTATAAGTAACTTTCGTAAATATTTAATAATGTTTTTATTCATTACAGGTAAGGAACAACTTGAAATTTCATTGTTACAAACTACCATCCAATCAGCAATATTGGTAAGCGTAATTTAAACTCTATATCACAAAGTTTTCATAAAGATAAGATTCATATTTATTTCTAAAGTTCTCTGTTCCTTAAAGTTCGCCGCAAACAAATTTGAAAACACTATCTATGTATACTCAAACACATAAAACCTAACTAATAAAACAAAAGACCTATCACAATCTAGAACACATTTACCCAGCGTACTTAACCCTTTTAGATAAATTAATTATCCCGGTCTTCATATTGTAACCTCACGGAAACTTCAGCTGTTCGGTCCAGCTATTCAACTTCTCTCGGTTAAAACGCTCCAACAACTTTGGGAACATCTCAAACTGAGTTTTAGTTGAAAACGATAAATGTGGAAGATGTTATACGTGACCACGGGCCCCGCTTATGAAGCTTATGATAGCAGTTCGGAGTTAAATAAACTTGTATTTAGTAGACGAAAATGTAGTGTAGTGCCAACGGTATTTAATGTACTTGTTGGTTGCGGAGTAAATAATAAAGAATAATAATTGTACACATATAATAATACAATATTTGGGATACTAATATCACCAATCGAACTAGATCCTTGGTAAGTTCATTCAAGACTTTTGTTAAGGGTAATAGTCAACGTATGTTACGTGTAATCCATTTAACAATTGGATTAAAACATCAATTTGTGCAAATCATTTTTATTTATTCATCTTACCTTTATTACATAGTTGTCTAGATAGATCTGTATCTAGAAAGCATTCTCTGAAACAAGAAAATTCTATTCGACTCATAACTAATTCCCAAATCTAAGCTTACTTTCAAGGAATTTAAGTGTTCCATCACTTTATAATTACGTAATAAGATACACGTAATAGATATTTTTTAAGTACCGTTAAAACACGTCCCAAACATTTCACTACTTCCTTTCAAATATATGTAGTTAACTTTAAAGTAAGACTTTACGACACTTAACCGCATTGCATGTCTCTGCTTGGCGTGCTACAATCCTCTGCAAATAGGTATTTGCATTTAGACGTTTCGATTCTCCTTCCTTTGCACCTTAATTGCGAAGTAATTGCTTGCGGTACCCCAACAGATTGGGTTTGTTTAATAGTAAAAGTTACTCTTTTGATTAATAGATGGGTATTTGAAAACCCCATAAAGTATGAGTACATACAAAGGAAATTATGAGGAATTATTACATATGAAAAGAGGAAGAACAAACTTAACTTTAACCTAAATCTGAATTAATATAATTAAAAAAACTAATTATGAGTTAGCCATTCACTTATAACCCTTCTTTTGTAAAACCTTCTTATAATTAAAAAAGAATTGAATTGAGTAAACATGTAGGTTCCCGCCCGGTTCAAAACTAGAACAAAATGATTAAAATTCAATGAAAATAAGCACTGTATAAAGCTATATTTGTTCTTAATAAAGTTGGAACAAAATTACTTTAATAACTCACTATATATCATATCTAAACCTTAATCACGCAGAAAGACAACATAATATCCTTACATACTTACCCATGGTGTCGAGAATATCGTTCAAGTAATATTATACCAGTTCAAACATCTATTTGGTATTCAAAGGTAGGATATTTACTCGGAAACTTCGAAGTGACTACATCTGGCTAGTGATCGATTCTGAAGCCCTTATTTTACTATGCCTGAGGGTACTTAAAGTACATAAACAGTCTAAATTAATTTCATTATTACGGTGCACCACAAAGAAATTTGTTGCAAGTTAAATTGAGGGTGCCGAGATCGGAAAGATCAGTTATTGTGTTTGATCTTTTCTTTGTTATGTATAATAATAATATGTGAAATGTTAAAATAAATGTGTGTGTGAAATAATTAACGGGACTTATCGCGTGTTTATATATAATAAAATATAATAAAGGTAATTTAAATATATATAAACTTACGCGATAAATCCCGTTAATTATTAATCATGAGTATACATCGCGAATCTCTTAAAACTATAGTATTATTTGGTTGACGTATTATAGTAATAAGTAATATTTGGCAAGGTTTATACAGAATTTCACGTGTATGGAAATAGAAACGTATGAATAAGGTCACAACAATATTATTAAATAAGTTAGACTTACATTTACTTGTAGTATCGCAATATGTTAATGAAAATCGATGTTAAAGAGATGAATATGTGTTACTTAGTATTCAACTAAAAATAGCTTTTCAATCAGGGATATATTATTATCTTTACATTCATACAAACATTTAATCACGCTTCTATCTCTCTAATAAGATAGGCGGAGACTATAGATCGCCACCTGGAACGATCCTATATATATACTACACATAAGGATTGCATCTCATACACATTATTTTTAATAGAAAAGCATATAATATGTAACTCATATTCACCCAAATATACCCCCTTTCTCGTTTCACGCCAGAAGGTGTTTTTGCAAAAATATCTTGACTTAAAGTTAGATTGATGGTGCAATTTGTCATCATAACGCACCTTATATTAATAAATATTCTGTCAGTAATAAGCTCTTGTTTGTGTTTTATGTATATTTATTGAAACAAATTAAAACTGCTAGTGACTGAGAACTGAGTGAAGAAAAATGTAGTATGTGTCTTAAGAGATCTACCATATTTTATATAATAATATTCAAACTCCAAAGACATCACTCAATGGGTACGATCTACTTAAATTTAAGCTTTGGGATATTTTCTCATCGTACTACAATATTAATAAATTTCGTACTATTGTATAAAAACATAAGTAAAATTAAAATATTTTTTGGTACCTTATAAGTATGGCATTGTTCCGAATACATTAAAACATCTGTTATAATCTATGCTTACCTTTTTAACCAATGTAGTAAAATATAATAAGTTTTCATGTTCATCAAACTATACAGAACAAAACAAATACAATAAGTAGTATAAAATATACTTACAAACAGATTCAGTACAAGAAAAACAGTTTGATTCTAACTCAGAGTTGCTTCAGTAAACCTCTACGAGGTAATGGTTCAACATTTGCATGTTAATCCTGTTTTCATCTAAAATAGTTTTCAAAGTTCCTCAGGTAAAGGGAAATTCCAGCGAAACTTTCTTGTTATTTGTTACTGAATGAATTCACCAAGCTGAAACTCTTCAACCTACATGCATTCGCGAGTTGAATAAACGTGTTTCCGTTTATATATTTTGCTTAAGTTTACCGTCACAATGTTATTTAGAAACCGGCGTTCTTTCTTTTAAATACGTACTAACGCCTTTTAACCTTAATAATGCAAAGTTAGTTTTAATCATATCATAAAATACATTTCGTCTTATTTTACTTTATCATATATACATATATATATATATATATATTTGTTATAAAACTACAAATGTCATGTTCCATTCTGAGACTGATTGACATGACGTGGACGGTTAATAAAGCATTAGGAGTTAATGTAATGTAAAGGGCGATAGACTAGCAACTTCTTCCACATTAATGCCAACGCAACTACAAATACTCATGCTGAAAGCACTCAAGAACCACGTATGTTTAATTGGTTCTGTCCACCGTCAAACGAATTAAGGCACGTGAATTTATGTTGTGTGTATGTGGGATAAAAATACTTATAGCCTTAAAATAAGCATTTGCTCCTTCGTAATACATAGGAAACGGGGAAGGAAAGCTCAGTATTTGCAAAATGCAGGAAACAAAAGTAAATAAAGTAACGAATTGTTGTGAATCTCCCCGGGCTATCTGCATTTCCTCTCACAAATGGATGGTGCAAGTTTTTCAGAGTGTACCAACCTCATTTTACCTCGAACTCTTTTCTCAGTTCAAACTTAACCCTATTTAAGTATTAAGAATGAAAGTTGTTGTTCTTTAAAAGTGTTTATGTGTACACTGTAAATGACTGGTGTGAATACTACTCGTACTGATGCCCAAGTCTACTAATACGTTTTAACAAAATCATAGTTCAATTGCAGTTTAGTGTGTGAAGTTGTTAGTGGATTAGCAAAAGTGGCAAATTTCACCTTAGAAAACATTTTTTGTTATTAAAACTTTTTGCAGAAACCATTACAGGACTTGGGCCCTTGTGTGTTTGTTATGTACTATTTAATGGTAGGTTAAATGAATATGCTTACGTTTAGACCTTTCATATAAATTACATGCAATGACCATTTCCTTTTAGATGCACAGGTAGCTGTAGGCTGTAATCATGGTTACCAGATATCCAGAGTATGGTAAAGCTAAAGTGTTTATGGCAAATTATTTATTAACATAACAACACATTAACACAAAAACTACTTAATAATAATATATATATATATATATATATATATTTAGTGTCTTGCAATTTTTATTTATTGTACAAGAAAAAGGGACTTATCGCGTAAATATAAACAAAGAATTACGTTTGCTACCCGACGTTGCGGACATGTTGCAATGGCCTTGGCCATGGTTCAACTGAAACTGCTATAAAATATACGCGATAAGTCCTGTTTTCTTGTAAAATACATTTAATAAGTTACCAAGCATCCATATGGGAAATTCGTTTCAATTTTCGTCTGATCGTTCCCAGAATCATGTAAAAGCTTTTCCCTCTAAGAGACAAACATGTAGTGACATAAGCTCCGCCGCCGTTTCCAATACTCCCTGGGCCCCGAGGCGAATCTGGAACCTTCATAAATCCATCAATATTTAAAGCTGCCTTTTTCTCATATTAGACGAATTGGGTCTCTTTTTCCATGAGCTTTTTAGCTACTGGGTCTTAGCTATGTCTATAAATATAAATCAATCAGCTGATAGAAGTAGCCTACCTAATAGGCCTCCCAAATATTACGACACAAAACTTCTTCACTTTTGGCTCTCATTCGGTCACTAGCAACAACCCTGTTCAGATTATCGGTCCACCTAGCATAGCGGCTTTCATGTGTCTTTTTATATCAATTTATAAGTATATTTAGATCAAATTGTATCATCGCTACCGAGGGATACCATAGTGAAAAATTATTACACTCATTAGTTTTCCCATATATAAATTTAGTTAAATTCTTTGTTTAGCATTGAACCCACAACTTGCAATTCGTAGTTATTGGTTTGTATTACTACCGTCACGATCTTTGTCATGTCCAAATAAGGCTATTGCAGTTAAAAACTTCATGAGTATCTAAAATATATAATTATGTAGTTTCAATCACTACAAGTAGTATTCGTTTTCAACAACCAAACTCGTAACACGATATTATACCAAGTTACAAGTAACAAACGTTTAGAATGCCCTTTACCCGACCCTGGCTGTTACATGACACTTCCAAGCCGCGCCTACCTCATTTGACATAACGAAGCCACCCATCGCATAAGCAAATACAAATAGTGATTACACGCACTCCCTTCATACAGTCAAGACGTGTACAATTTGGAAGGTGCGTCACCGAAGTGCCCATAAATTTCGGTAATCCCCCGCGTTTGTATAGTGAATTCATAGCTATTATTTATGAGTTTGCTTGTCGGGCCAAGACTTAATAATTTGAGCCAGCGAATATCGATGTATGAGCGAATGGCAAACATTGTAAACGTTTTATGTCTGATTGACAATATAAAGGAGGGTGAATAAACCCGTTCGACGCGTGCTTTTCCAATACGTTTTCCTGTATGGTATCCATTTCTTAAAGCAGCCTTTTTCACTGTGTTACTATGTTGTAATTTGTTATTGAATGAAATTAAGTTTGAATGATATCCTCATTTAATCAATTGGAATCAAATTAAAACAATACGATAAAATTTATATGTTTTCTCAAGAATTATTAAGGAAATATTTATAAGTATAAACGTATAGCAAATATGAGAGATTTGTCAGGATCGTTAGATCGCCATCGATAGTTTTTGCCTATCCCCTTACGGATGTAGATGCGTAAACATTTGTATGTATGTAGATCAAATACTTATAAGTATTTGATGATAATATTTCTCGTTTTTGTACAGACGCATATTAAATCTGGCTTTTTGAAAACTGCACTCACAAAGTCCATGACCGAATCTTAACTCAAACTGCCATATGATTTACAGACCAAATAAGACCGTTGTTTACGAATAAAAGGAAACGCAGGGGACATGTACCGCCAACAAATTTGTCAGTAATCGGCATATGTTATGAAGTGTTGCGGGCACTTTGCATTCCGCGGGCGCGACGCGTCTTCGAACAAATTGTATTAGAGCAGCCGATACGTGACCCTCGCCGGAAATTCCGCCAACATAAAGTAAAACTTCGCGTGTGTTCGACAAGGGGAATTATAGGAAATTTTCATTAATGTCGCCTTATTTCACTCTCTTGTAAAGAACGGCAGAATCTAATATTGTGGTGGCGTACGTGCCTCCACTGAGGTTTTACGAGATCATTGACGAGATGTGTTGTCGTTATAAACGTGGTTGGATTCGGTCTGAGCGTGGAACGAAAGGTATTCTGTCAATGATTATAACAAACATATACCTACTTTGATATGGTAAAATAAATTCGGCTAAAGCATTCATAACTAGGTTAGGCTAAATCTAAGCAAATTGTATTTCGTTTAAGAAAATCTATGATAACTGTTTATACATACATACACATCACGCCTGGTTCCCTGTAGAGGGGTGGGTAGAGATAACGGATGTCCATTTGTCCCGATCCTGACACACTATTTTCGCTTCATTGACACTCATAAATCTTCTCATTGACACTCATACATAATGTAATAATCAAGCCTGACTTATGTTTTAAGTTACCAAAGGTTCTGACAATCTCTTGTATGCTTATGAGTACTCTTTACATGTTCTTGAATCTATTTCTATTCCCGCAACCCTTGATTTATACGTTACTCAGTCATTACTAAGTATTCCTTATCAGTTAAGTTGCAAAAGACTATCTGCATATCCGTAGCTATTTATTTCTGAATTTCGTCGAACTGTGTTTTAACTCCTCTCATTTAGTAGAATTTATTTTATTTACGACTGCTTTCGTTAATGCTGTTTAGTATTTAATAGAATTATGAAAATAAACCTCTAAAGTAAGATAACAATTTCAAAAATAGGCGGAAACATTTAGAATATAGCTTGAAAATTCACTTTTATTCCATAGCATTCCGCCATATCAATAAACGATGACGAATGTACATGAATTGGTAAACACGTCGGACTGCCCGGCTCGTTACCTAACCAAACGGTAAACAACACAGAGGTCCACCCTTCAATAAAACATTCGATTGAAATTTTATTGTCTCTGCCATTAATATTTCATGTTTGCAATCATTATTTTTTATCGCTTGCCCCTAAAAGCTCGACAACTGAGCGACAAATTGCCAAGCGGTCTAAGATTACTACGAATAATAATATCGTTGAGTTTTTTCATTATCGCCTTTCAAATGGGTTCCGTTTCTCTATGTGCAACCTTAAGGACGTAATTAAACGTCGCCGGAAAAGTGCTTTGTCCAAACTTTCTATATTGGGGGAATTTCGTATCATCAATTCTGTTTAAACGCAAATCCTTTGCGGAACACATCAGAGGCAACTCGAAAACTCCTCACATAAAAGGGGCTTTTAACGAGACCTTTTTCGCAAACTTACTAAAAACATTCCTTCGAATGATCCATTATATTCTCGCAAGGACAAGTTGGCGATCTCCTTCCACCTATTTTCACAAGTAATAACTAAATTTATCGTTGGACTTTGGTCCGCGACGTCGGCTCCCAGGTTCCAATATTCGGCGCCCCATCGGCACTCTAGTCACGCGCAGCCGACGGCGGTGGAGGCTGCAGCGACGCGGCGACACGACGACACGCCATTAAAATTAAGCGTCATTTCTCTTGCGAATAGC